>JAVQJF010125458.1:0-14620 GCA_036023855.1 Gadopsis marmoratus | reverse complement strand
CACACACACACACACACACACACACACACACACCCCTGGCCTCCCCCTTTCCCACCTTTGTATCGGTTGAAAGGCATATGGTTACTGCCATCCGATTCCCCTCGGCTGAAAGTGCCTTTCACTTTACCGCAGTTCACAAAGAGGTCAGACTACGGCAAACAGAAATATTGTGTGAGAGCTCACTTTTTTGTGCCTGAGCTAAGAGATGTGAGAGAGACAAGAATAGCAGGGGTGAGAGAGTCCCTGATAAAGTTACATCTGGTCAAACAAACCTCACTCCATTCCTCATGCCAGAGCGGGAGAATTTATGTTGCAGTGAATAAAGAGCGGCATTTGAGACAATTGACAGAAACTAACCTCGGACATGGTCAGCCATACATCATTCATTCAGCTCCACATCCATGAGCGGAGATTTCCACCCAGGTCGGATTTCTCGATGTAGTTCAAACAGCTGCGGTAGAAATGTACGGTTTGGAGCCACGATTGCAGGATTTTCAAATGGCGATGAATTCAGGACTGAGAAGACAAGAGCATCTTGTCTGAGGCGACCATCCCAATGAGAAAATCAATCATTGATGGGCAGGTGGGGCTGATAGGAGCGAGGTGTCAGAAATATCACAGTGGCCAGTTTGTGTAACATGATGAGGTGGTGTTTAACTCACAAACCCGTGGGTCCACTGTGCTATCTAGTCTCTCCAGCTCTCTTTGTGCTACTCTGGTAAATGATTAATAATGAGTGTTCCTCTGCTGACCTTGTTTGTTAAAAGACTTGTACCTGACAACTTTCCACAGTTTGTGCACGAAAGGAAAACTATTTCTGACTCAGACAGGGACCCACTCCTATTTCAGGTCGTCTCCCTGTGCCAGTTAAAGGAGTCATAGGATAAGTTGAGCTCTTTGAAGCTTTGCAATCTCTACCCCAGTGTCCCTATTGTTAACCTTAATAATTGTAGCCATGAGTTGCAGGGTAAATTTTCAGACTGCAGCCCTGTAATTAGACTGCCTATTCAGGCACCAATTTATGGCCAATATTATTCTTGGCATACAAGCTGCTGAGCTAAAGATTTGATTTCAGAACAGAAACTCTGGGGAACCACACCAAAACAGCCTCTGGAAAAAAACCACGCAGCCAAAGAGTCTTCAGCACTTCAAACACTTCACTGCGAGCTAAAACAGATTAATTCTGAAAAGCTAACTGGTGTTTGCTTTGCCCTCTATGATGGTTTTGTTTAGTAGGATAACATTTGGTGAGAAAGTGTCAGACTTGGTTTTATCCGTGGCCTGCTGCCTCCCGCAGACCGGGGACGAAGGAGATCTTCCCACAGCAACTTCCCTACCACCCCACCCCCCTCCCCTCCCTGGAGAACAGACTGACGACTGGCCTGGAAGTGTGCCTTGTTCCACGGGGCCATCAAACATTTATTCATCTCATAAGCTGCTGCCAACAGCCGCAGGCATTGCAGCGAGCTGGGCGAAGGGAGGCCAGGTCAGGCTCACAGTTATGACAGTCATATAAAAGATAATGCAGTGAATTTATATGCATTTCTGCTTCAGAGTGTGTTAACACAAGCAGGCATGCAAGTGTGTGTGTGTGTGTGTGTGTGTGTGTGTGTGTGTGTGTTTGTGTATTAGGGAATGCGGTGGTGAGGTTTTGTTTTTTTACCCCTGAATAGAAGACTGTCTTGCACCATAAATCTGTCCCTCATTGGGAAGACAAAATGAAAATGGCCCCATCATAAAACATCTGTAATAGCTCCATCCACCACCAACACATAATGGGGCAATTACCAAGAAGGGGGCTGGGACGGCATGAAGCTTTTAGCTCTCTTTGGTACACCACACAATGCTTTGGTGTATGTGTTTGTGTCTCATATGCATATGCTGGTGCTTCATTCCAGCTTAGGATCACTATGTGAAGAGCGAATCATATTACAATAAACTCTACTTTTACCTGCTCGTTGACCCTGGACGCTGTTCCCCAAGAAACCAATCTGTCCATTCTGCACAGTGACAGACAAGCACATCTAATCTGAAATTGCATTATTGATGCCTGATCTTTTGCGCAGCCCAAGCCCGGGCCCTGCGTCTTCCACACCTCGTAATCAAGCATAATTGAGGTTAACTGTACGGCACGGCTGAAACGCTAGACAGGTAAGCCGCAGCCTCTCATGATTAATGTAGTGTGTTAGTGTTCTGGGCTCTGACCTTTTGAGATAGGCCAGGCACCATTTTTAAGTGAAAGCTCTGCCTCTGCCGAGTTGCGGAGTTGTCCATCAAGTCCTCCACCCCCCCCCCCTCCAGCCCACCCCTTCCAGTCAGATCCTTGTCTTGCTGCCTCATTGCCCCTGACCCATGTTTGTTTGCCTACATGTCTCATTTTACAATGCAGAACCAAAACCTCTCTCTTTACCGCCCAGATTCCTCTTTAAATTTGTATTATGTTTTATGTATTGGAGAGGAGAAATTAATGGGCGTTGATCGAGCATGGCTCAGGAGAGAGAGAGCGAGTCAGAGATTCTAAGATTTTCCTCACTTTTGAGATATATAGGCTCACCCATAGCTACTCTGGGGCTGCTTTTCTTTATCATTTATGTCTTTCATTTTAGGTCTTACTTGTCCACCCGTGGGCCGAGCGTTCAGGCCAGTGAATGACATTGTTGGTCAACAACCCTCCCTCTCACAAGCCTTCCGCGGATGTGAATTGGAAGTGAGGTCATGTCCTTGACTTGCTCCCAAACATAAGCATTGTCAGAGCTAACTGAGTAAATTTGCTTTTGACTTGAGCCCACTCAGACCTATACACAAACACACAGAGACATTCAAGAAGAACAAAAAAAGATGAACTGCAAGCAAACGAAAAGACAGTCTTCCTTTCTGCTGAGATTTGCAGGAGAATCAGAAGGTGTACTTGTTAATCAGGGATGGCGAGGGCCCAGGTCACCATCTGTAACATAGACCAGGGGCAGTAAATGGATGAGGAGGGGTGAAAGGGCACCCTCAGACATTCCTTTAGAAAATAAACAAAAGGAAAGCGAGCTTCTCTGGACAGGTATTCCAAGCAGATCTATCAAAGCTGACTTTAGTTGTTGCTGTTTTCTGAGTTTATATGTGCATTTAATGCAAAAAGAAATTCCCAGATCCAAAAACCAAAAATACACATTAAAGTCAAGTTTCTACTGCAGTTGAAATAAGCTACACGAGTAATGGACTCATCCTCACATTTCAAAAGCCCATTTGGGAGGGAGTTTAATGCAATTAGCAGGTTATCTGTGGTGAAGTGGAGGTGTCTCTCTTCCTGTTACCTTATGGCCTGACAGGAGGGAGGGATGGCTTTCTGTAAGGCCGCAGAGGAAGAGATGAGCAGATGCCCCTTCGACGGAGACACCCGGGTCTTTTGTTACACTGTGGCTGGTTTATTATGTGTCTCCGCTTAAACAGCAGCTGCCAAGTGCGCCCAACCAGCGCTCTCTTAAGAGAGGCATTTTCTTTTACAGTTTCGACTCTCATTCGGCAAACGATCTCGAAACGTTTTCGGCAAAACACCTTTTTGTTTTCCCAAAGACGTTTGAAGTAAACGGGATGGCAGGAGGAAACAAAAACAAGTAGTGACCTCTGGCATTAAGGCACAAGCAAGTGTATTTAATGTTTGGGGCCGCCCCTGCCTTTGTGTTGGAGCCAGTGGTTCAATGAAAGGCGGCAGTAGGGGTCACTTCAGGCATCTGCTGCTCTCCTGCACCACTCATCTGTCCATCTGTGTGCGCCGCTGCCCTTCTGTCCACGCATACACACTCACAGACACACAAATACATATACAAAGGCCAGCTCCCTAGTGTTGCGTGTAAATGCACATTTTCTGTAGCCGTGCAAGTCTGTCAGAGTGGTTTTATTCTGCATCTGGTTAGCGCAGAGAAGCACCACCTTGCATTGGCCTGTGTTCTTGGCTGGGGAAAGGTGTCAGGCTTTGTTACAGAGGGAGGTACGGTATCTGCAAACCACAATGGTGAGAACTAGAAGGAACCAGAGAAGGAGGGATCCCTCGAGAGGCAAAAAAAATTAAATAAATAAAAAACTGCAAGGAGAGGAAACAGTCAGTGAAAAACAAGTAAGTTCTGGCTGGATTTTATCAGTAGCCATTTAAAAGTCAGGCCTCGGCAGCATCCAAGCTCCTCTTTAGTCTTTCCCTCTCTACATTTAAGTTGTATCCATTCAACAGATCAAAGCACAGGATCTAAGTCCTCATGATACATTTTCTAATGCGCCTTAATGCCCGTTACACAAATTTCTGCTTGCTCAGAGGTCCTTGCTGCCTGGAAGATCAGCGTGATTTATGCCTTTCCTGGCGCTGATGAGGACATCACTGATAACAGAGAGGTTAAGTATGAGGAACATTTACGTCTTCATACGAGCCAAGGCGTGTTTTTTGTTTTTTTTAACATCTTGGAGAGGCTCCCGGGCTTTCTATTCGGAGCAGCACCTAGTAGATCTTCACATATGCATGATCTCCAAAAAGGAGCCTCCACACGCAGATGTGGGGTGTCAAGACTATTTGTGTTTCTGATGAAAAGGACCCGTCTCTTTGCCATTTTTCAGTTTGCTTAGACTAATATATTAGGACTGAGATTCAAATAAACACAACTCTCTCTCCAGCGTGGAGCAGAGGGGACAATAAGGCGGTTGTGATAAAAAACTTTATAGGAACATTTAACTTGAGAGTGAGGGATTGAAGCGGGTAAACAAAGCATTCCTTTCCCTTTCATCACCATTTAACTGTTCCCTTAGCGTTCAGTCTCACCTCCAGGCCAGTGCCCACCAGACTGGGGGAACATGTCAAATAAATATAAATCAAAAAGTAAAGGTTTATCCATGAAGTTGCTTGGAAATATGGACTTGACTGCGCAAGGTTACAGTGTTTCTAATTCAGAATCAGCTGCGTGGGGGTGCACAGTGCACTTGTGAGCAGGCATGGCTCCTGGTAGCACCCCGGCGATGGTGTTCCAGACTCGTAGCCTGGAGGGGCCATTTGGTTATACTCAGGGGAATGGTTGTTGTGTCAGTCATTTGCGGCGACTGCTAAAGAGTGCACTTAGCATCCTCTGTTCCCCCTAGCAAACATGTGGGGAGTGACATGATACTGTACAAGGGCCTGGACAACATATAACATTTCAAAGCAATTTCCTAATTGTTTCCAGGCCAAGGTCGATAGCTTATATGGAAGCAATCCCTTCTTTCAAACTTTTTTCATCCACCAATTGGGAAACATTAAAGTGTTAAGTAAACTTGACCCAGGCAGGCTAATTCATTGGGAAATAGCTGGGGTTCGTTCATTCAGTGCCATATCAGTGACAGTCAGTCACTGGATTTCCTTCCACTTGGATGGCCACCATATGTTTATATGGTTTTTGTGGCGCAACCCTTGGCCAGCCAGGCGCTGAATAATGACATTTGTTGTCTCTGATGAGAGACTGTTTACAAAGGGGAAGGATAGATTAGCTAGCAAGCATACCTGAAGGCAAAGGTATATGTGCTCCAGATGCACTGTACACATCTTATTGGGGGACTCTGTTGTTGATTTTGGTCAAACCTTAAACTTACAAAGTCTCTACAACTACATGGAATGGCATATAATTGCCACAATGGTGTTTTAAATTTAATTTTTCTTAAAAGGTTGTTCAGTATGATCTCAAACTGTGTGCTTTTAATCGGTGTGTGTGATTTAAGCATATTTAATCATTCATGAAGAAGAATTTGATGCAGTATGTGTGGTTGTAGGGAGGCTTTAGGTTATTCAGGCCTACAGACTCTAAAAAAGGTGATTAGTTTATTTAATTTCATTGATAAATTGTTAAAAATACAATTTCTTGAGCTCTCATTCCCTCATAAAGAAATGCCCTATGTTTTTAGGGAAGTCAGACTCTCTCTAAAACACTTAAAAGGAATGAAATGAATGCAAAAAGAGTTGCATTAATCATCAGAAGTACCAGACTTTGTTTTGAATTTTATTTGTACAGTAATGGTGTGGAATATTATCCAGTAATATATGTATATAAATGATCTTATATATCATTGTAAAAGCTCTTTACACTCTAACTGAATGCACCTCAAAACTCAGGTCCTATATGCAATTATGAGGTAGACATTAATAATGGTATTTTCCACCCTCTGCAAAAAAAAAATATCGAATACACCTTAAATTACTCTTATCAATGTAAGAAATATATGATTATCATGAAACTCTGTACATCACAAATAATAAAATAATTATAGAATAGAAATTATACCGATTTGAGTGCATTTTGTATATTTACAAAGAAATGCCGTTTTCTCACTTCTTCTTTCGTTGCACTTTGTAAAGTTTTCAACTGTACAAATATATACAGCTCCAATAAAAAAAGAACAAAAAAGAAAAAAGAAAAATAATGAACAGCAGTGCATTCAAAGCTAATGTGCATTTAAATATCGTCTCGTTCGCGAGTCTTTTCTAAGTCTGTTGCTCTTGTGTTGTCGTCAGAGAGGACGACGCTCTCGCTGACCTTGGCGCAGTCAGTTGGGGGAAGTGCATTTCGTAAAGATGCAGACTTTCGAGCAGAAAGTTCGCCTCAGTCATGTGTGCTTTTGTTTTCCTCTTCTTCTCTTTGTGCAACGGGGCCCACAGTCCGGCACGAGTCTGGTTCTGTGTCCCTTTCTGTCCACAAAGGCGCGCCGCGGCCCTCCCAGGCAGCGCTTCCCAACTTGGCCTCCAGTCAGGCAGAAATCTCGTGAAGGCGTCAACACCACCATCCCATCATCTCCTCTCCTCAGCCCAGTGTGTGTGCGTGTGTGTGTGTGTGTGTGTGAGGCAGGATCCCACTGCAGAGCTGCAGCACAGCCCGCCGTCCTGTCCTCTGGCCTCGGCGCGAACAGGTGCACAGCCGCACTCACTCGGCCTGTTTGGACGAGTGATGATGGGCTGTTGCTCGGGCGGGACTGCAGCCCCATCAGCTGCGTAGAGTGCGGATTGTTGCCACTGTGCTGAGTCTGAATAAATAGCAGATATCGCCTCTGTGCGCATCCCTTTTGAATAAAGACAAGGCGCCTCGTGCGTCAGTCAGACCTGTGAGGGCTTCCTGTCTTCAGCCTGGGGCCCATCAAGACCTGTCTTTGATTTGTCTTTTTAAACTAGGTTTTTTTTGTGGTTTTTTTTTTTTTTTGTAGTTTTATTTTTGCTGTTGCGTGACCAAGGGCCGCTACCTGCAGCCGCACTGCTCCACCACCATGTCCTCGTACTGCTTGTACACCACGTTGTTGCCCGAGTCTATGTACAGGATGCTGATGGGGCTGAGCTTGGTGGGGACGCAGCAGCTGGGCGGGGTGCTGCTGGGGTCCATGGAGTTCATCAGTGTCTGTATGATGGCGTGGTTGGTCGGCTCGAGGTGCGACCTCAGGGGGAAGTCACACACCCCCTCGCAGTGGTACGCCTCGTAATCCAGGGGCGCGATGATCCAGTCGTCCCAGCCCAGCTCTTTGAAATTCACGTGCAGCGCCTTTTTGCTGCACCTGGATTTGGACTTCTTCCCGTGCCTCTTCCCGTGCCGGTTGCTCAGCGCGGTCCTCCGCCGCCGCCGAGGCCCCTCCCCTTTAACCCCCCTCAGCGACACCCCCTCCCCCGCCGCCCCATCCCTCTCACCCGCCGACCTCCGCGCCTTGATCTTCTCCTTCATCTCGTTGAACAGGTTCTCCCGCTTCTTGGAGCGGGTGTAGGCCACCAGGATGGCCTTCTCCCGCTGGGCCCGGCTGCTCCTGTCCAGGCCCAGCTGCCTCAGGTCCACCTCGGTGTCTGATTTGCCGAGGGTGACGCGGAGCTGGAGGCAGAGCTGGCTCGCCTGCTGAGAGTGGTGATGGGGGTGGTGGTAGTGGTGCTGGTGTGCTTTAAACATTTCCCACACGTCCAGAACCTCCCAGCCGCCCTTGGTGGAGTCCAGCTGGTCCAGAGACCTGGAGTCCAGCAGTCTGTCCGAGCGGCAGGGGTAGAGCTGGATGTCGTACAGACCCGTCGTCTGCAAGGAAGTCTGCAAATCCCCGGGCGCTCTCCTAAATATCCTTAATTCCGCCCCGACCAGCTCCTCTTTGTCTGAAAGGGTTGAGACATCAAACAGATACTTTTGTCTTCGCAGAGGAGAGTGCAAAAGATCGTCTGCAGGGATAAAAGAAGAAAATAATTGCAGTCAGATTCACTTAGTGTGTACAGTGTTCAGGGGGAGGGAGGGGGCGCTCACATTCTCCCGCAGAGGCCTTCTCTCTCTCTCTCCTCTCTCTCTCTCTGTTCCCTCACTCTCTCTCTCTCTGTCCTCTCTCTCTCTCTCCTCTCTCTCTCTCTCTCCTCTCTCTCCCTCTCTCTCTCTCTCTCTCTCTCTGCCCCCCCTTCCCCTCCCTCTCTCTCTCCCTGAAACATCTACAGCTCCACAGTTTGGATGAGAGTGAAATAAACTCGCAGTTATCGCCACGTTTGTTATTGATAAAAGCTCTGTTTTGGTTTTATGGCTGCATCGCACTCACAAAGGCCTCTAATCGACTTTGGTTTGACTGAATTCAAGCAGAGTTCTCTTGATAATAAAATCCGGCGCATCTGTTGTAATGCTGACGGCCGAATGAGGGCTGCAGCTTTGCAAAGCCTGCTTTAAGGCTTCCTCCTTAAAACTGTGGTTCCCGAATTTCATTTCGGGCAGATTTGTTGCACGTGAACAATTCGAAATGATACTGTGATGCAAAGCACACACGGTTCATGTCAAAGCTGCTCCAAAGAAACCTCGTTTTCATGCCTGTATCCACCAACCAGCTGTCATTATTGGGCCAAAATTCGTTTCCGATATTGCAGCGACACCGATCCAATCAAATCTGGCGACAATGTAACGCCACGCCGCTTTTAATCAAAGCCAGCATGTTTTAATGAAAATAGTTCTGCTTTCATTTCACTCGATGACAGATTATTAATTTCCAGCTCCTTGACAGAGGGAAGTAAACTGTTCCTTCTTCACAGTCTCAAAACGTCTTAAATCTAAGCAGCAGTCAGAACATCCGAAATGTGGTTACTTGTTTTATTTTTTTATTTTTTTTATTTTTTTTTTTGAGAACTCTTGGTTGAATTGTAAGGCAATGAAAGAAAGAATGAAAGGGGGGGGGGGAGGAAACAAGGCGCCTAGTGATGTGAAGGCCCCTGGGTGCTGCCAGACACAACGGACCAAAGGCGACATACTGTACACTCAACTGAACAATACACAATTAATGCATTATTCCCTGCCGGAGACCCAGGAGGCCTGCAGATATTCCACCAAGCCGAACCAACGAGACTGGAATACAACAATGCATGAGAAGGTCCACAAAACGCATGAGATTTCTGCATTTAACAAAGCAGCAGCTCAGCCTCTCCGAGTGTTTCATCTGAAATACATTTAGGATCAGAATGATTTATGTTTTTAGTGTTATCACGCGCAACAAGCTGCGATTTACAGCATAATAACACATACATACAATTAAATCTTTCTTGGGTTTACGCGCCAAAAACAATCCACTATAACGTCTTTTGTGCAGTTTTCCGTTTATATCGTTTTTGTTATCTTATGCAAAATAAAAATGAGTCAGCAAACAGGAGTCTAAATGTCCCGCATTTGTCCTTTTATCCGGTATTTTCTCCTGCGCTTTTGAGTAAATGCAGAATCCGGGGCAGAAATTAGGAAGGAAACTACATTAAAATCAAGAATAAACTCTTAAAACACGTTTCTTTGCGCTGGGGCGAGTGAGCAATGACTTACTTTTAAATGTCAAATGGTTGCACTTATTTAAAAACACAAGGATTTAAACCTAAATGAAATAGCTTGTTGGTGGATGCTTTATAAAATAAAAGCATGCTGCCTCTGTTGATTGTCTCCATTTGTTTGTTTGTAAAAAGATAAATAAGAGTGACATGCCAACATCTAAACACTCCTGTGATATGATTTTTTTTTGGGGGGGGGCGGTGGGGGGGAGGAAGGTGGATATTTAAATGTCGTTGTCAGTTTCCCTCCTGGAACCCTGCCGAGTCCCGCAGCAGATTGGAACCTTGTGCTCGTTTCAGTGAATTTGCGCGTATGGTCTGCATTAGGATTCTTTTTTTTTTTTTTTTATAAGACCTCAAACAAATCGAATACAAGTTCACCAAATAATTAACAGGTTTGAATTCCCAACTTCCTCATTAAAGCACTTCCCCTCTTCCATTTCATCTCATCCTGCCAACGACAACATTCCAATTCAAGCGCGCTGACTGACTGACTGACTGACTGACTGACTGACTGAACACACCGCTGGAATCACTGAGAGAGATTCGTGTTGACAGTTTAAAAAATGTACAAAGTTTCCTCAATTTCGTGATTGTGTAAAAAGCCAGTTTTTCCCATCAGGCCTAAGATGCTTGACGGTGGATAATTGGGGGCGAACGCGCCGGATTTTACTGCTCGCTTTAAACGGCATCCTGTGCACTTTTGTCTGACCTTGTTGCTTGTATTTGAACAAATGCAAAACATGTTTTTGTCATCCATGCCTCTGTTGAGCGAGTGAGAGAGAGAGAGACAGAGAGAGACAGAGAGAGAGAGAGAGAGAGAGGCCGGGCTACACCATCTGCGCTTTAACGAGTTACCCCAAAGTGCCAAAAGTAATTTTCAGATTGGGGTTATTGTTTTTCTGATCTTGCCTTTGCTGACAGGAAACACCCTGTCTGGGTTTTATAGGCACATTTCATTCACCGACAAACGCGTGAACGCCAAGGAAGCCGCAGATCCTGTAAAAGCTGCCTCTGCGTGGATGAATGACGGGTAAAAGACGCTAAAAACCTGTGACTTTACGCGTCAAGGAGATCAACACTTTTGGGGACGCTTGAAATGGAAACCGACGGCGCTGAAAGGAAGAAAAATCATTTTCCGTCATTAAAGTGGCGGCCTGCAAGGGGACGTTCCGCTGTTAAAGAAAAAAGAAAAAAAAACATTCTCTCCTCCTTCACAGCGGAGGAAGTGTGTGGTTTTTGTTTTGTTTTGGGGGGGGGGGGGTGATGTGCCCATCGTGGCCGAGCTGGGTCATTATGCGAGGATCTGTAACGACACGAACACCCCGTTACATCCTCCAGCTCGGGGTCAGGGCCCCGCGACACATTCAACCTCCGAACGTCCTCCTGCGCGGCAGAACGCCTCTGAACGTTCAGCGTTGGTTTTGTTTGTCTTTACGATAAAAGCATCAAGCCGTTTTTTTTTTTTGTTTTTTTTAAAAACACGTTTCGTTGAAACATAAATATGGGAAAGAAAGTGATTTGCACTGGAAGTAATGGAGTAGACAGATTATAACGCGATTCCAGCAGAGGACGTGGGAATGATGCGCGGAGTGTCTCCGACAGGAGGGGACGCAAACAAAGATAGCTTTTATTTCTCCTGCAAAAGATGAACTCGGCTCATGTCCCCCCATGTGTTTGTGTTTATCAGACTGTGTTCGTCCTCGCAGGCTGGTTAAATCCCTTTTATACACACGTCGACTGACCCAAACACCTGCCGCTCTGCCCTTTGTCAGCGCACGTTGGCCAAAAACTGCGCAGACTGAACGTTTTAAACACGTGGCGGATGTTGCAGGGTTCACCTCAATTTGTGTTGGAACCCGTCGGGCTTATTTCACACAGTTCGCGTTTGGAGGTGAATGAAAGAAAAAGAAAATCCAAGAATGAACCAAGCGCCGAGTCAGTCAACAGGAGTTTGGTTTCTCTGTGCATAACAATTTCTGCTGCAGCTGATGGAGATCTGCAAGCTTCATTTAGAGAGCGCCTTAATTACTGTTGTACTGTCGCCTTAGCAAAGGTTCATTTAAGCCTAATATAACTTAATACTCGGGAAACGGTGCGTGTTTCGGAGGCTGTGCGGTAAAATAGATCCGAATGCGACTAACTGCTCGTGGGCACCACATAGTCCTGCCGCCTGCAACACTTTTTCCTTTTGTTTCGACGCGTATTCGTGTCATTTAGTCGTGTTTTTAAAAAAATGGCACCTGCGCGGCTTTTATTTTTATTTTATTTTATTTATTTATTGTTTTGCGTGATCTCCAGCGTGCGCAAAAGCTGCCCTGCGGTTTTTACGGATCACTCGCGTTTTGGCCACATTTCATTCACATCTGTATACAAGAGGAGAATAGGAGCCCGGACAGATGCAGAGCTGTGCAGCGGTGAGCTGATGGAGCTGACACCAACCTGTTCCTCTGTCCACAAAACTTGTGATGGTGTTGGCAGATTTAGAGGAGCGGAAAAAGCTCGCGTTTAGTCCGAGCTTCTCTGCAGCCGAGTACGTCCTGTATATAGAGAGCATGTAGTCGTGCGGCACAACCGCGTCCTTCTGGTCGTCTTTGTGATGCGACGACGCGAAGATGTCTTTGAGGGTTCTGGACGACCTTTGTCCGTCCGGATGCGGGATCCTGGCTCCCCTGTTCCTCCTCGGCGCAGAGGAGGCGATGATAGCAGCAGACTGGAAACACGGTATATTCCCAAGGAAAACAAGGAGCAGGCCCACATGCAGCGTCACGAGTCGAGACGCGTCCATGGCCGGAGGAGTCACCGGGAGACGCTGGGGGGGAGACTCTTCACTTCCCGCTCGGCGACGCTGGATCCGCGGGGGCCACCGGAGTCGGGCACGGCAGTGCGCGTCAGGGTCGCAGAGCTGCTGCTTTTGCGCTCGCCGGTCGCGCCAGAAGAAGTGCGTTTTGCGCTCTGGAGTCCCACACAAGAGCGCAGAGTGTTGGGCCGAGAGGAACACGCCCACACGGCCGCTCAGTGCGGGGCTTCCCAAACTATTCCGTGTCACAGAGCTCCGGACAGACGCGCACCAGACACAGACACCAGAGTCCATGCGGGGAACGTTTTGCTGATGGCGGCTCAGCAGTCTGCAGTGTCCATACAGGGTCATTTTGGATGACAGTAACTTCAATTACATGAAATTCAACTACTGCCAGTGTGTTTGTTTTGGACTAAAAGCACAGAGCTACTACCAGCTTCATACAGTTGGCCCAGAGAGCCACACGACTTTCAGAAAAGCTGAAACACAGTTATACTGCTCCTTCTCACCAAGTCTTTGGGAGTCTGCCAGGTTAGATTAGATGTTGCGCACAAGGTGATCATACAGCACCTTTTCTATTATTTTTTTTAAAGAAACATGGTGAACCTTGCCACTGAGTGTTATGTAGCAACTGAAATGGGTTGAGGAAGGTGGGATTTCAGCATTTGATTGTGTGTTGAAGAGGAGCGGATCAACACAGACACGTGGTTCAATAAGCTGAGGGCAGAGGTCTCGTGCGTTTAAATGTAACCTAGAGGTGTGATGACAGTAAGCCCAAAACATCCAGCCTCGGTGTGGAGCCTTTCCAGTGCATCAAACACATTTTAAATAACACTACTGACCTCTATCGGCCATTGCCGTGTATTACAACCCAATGTCTCCCCTACAGTTTATAAAGAAACGAGGACAAATGTTGCATTCACGTGTTCTGGGAAAATCTAGGTGCATGACTCTGTGTGTAGCAGTTGTACAGTATTTAACAGTTGCTCCCCTGTTCAGTGAACAAAGAATTCATCATTCTGCGGGTCTTTCTTTGTGGCCAGCATTGACAGTTCATGAGCTCATTGCTAAATTCAAATGTTCAAACCTTGTAGCTGACAAATCCAGGTAGGAAAGTGCTGCCTCCACGTTACCTGAATGCATCATCATGCTGTGTCTGGATCCCCAGAAAGACCCACATGCCACCAACAGACGAAGGTGGGCAGATTTGTAATTTATTTGTACATTTGACGTCATCTAATTTTCAAATGGAGCCATACTGTGTTAACAATCGAGCAGGAGCAACATGTTGCCATAGAGAAATAGTAACTAAACCTTACTTTGTCAGTTCTTTTTACCTGAACACATTCTTTGTCTGATCTTGTATTGGAGAAAAACCTCAGGGGGAAGTAGGCCAGAAGGACTCCCTTCAGTATACACTGAAACGAGGCACAATAATGCGCTGGACATTACAGTTATTCAGCTGACACGTTAATCCAAAGCGATTTACAACACAGAGATTGCAAGAATCATGCAAAGGTCAAAGGTCAAGGTCAAAAAGTTTTTATTGTCCCCGAGGGGCTAATTGGGCTACAGCCATAAAATGAGGCACAAAAACAACACCAACAAAAGAGACAAGACAACAGACAGACAGAAGTACGGTTAGCAGCAGTCACGGGTTATTTAGCAGGCTCAAGACAAAATAATTCTTGTGCCTGTTTGTGGAGCACCTCTGCAGATAGTATCTACGTCCTGATGGGAGTAACCGGAACTCCTGCAGCAGATGGCAAGGGTCGGCAATAATTCGTTGAGCCGTACTCATGCACCTGGCCTTATGTAGGTGAGAAAGACTGTCTAATGTAGTGCCAGCAATTTTGCTGCACACCTTCACAACTGCCTGCAGTCTATTTCTGTCTTTCAGTCTGAGTGACCCGTACCAACTGATAAAGGAAAAAGTTAAAACAGATTCAATAAAACAAGAATATAACATTTAAAAAAAAAGTATTTTCAACATTAAAACTCTTCAATTTCCTATAAAAATAAGTCCATCAACT
>JAVQJF010125456.1:0-13023 GCA_036023855.1 Gadopsis marmoratus | reverse complement strand
CCCCCACAGCGCCGATTGGGCCAGTTACCATGGGGACCACTGTTTCCTTCACTTTCCACATCTTTTCCAGCTATTCTTTCAGCCCTTGGTATCTCAAGCTTCTCGTATTTCTTCTTCCTGATGTTGATGTCGCTTGAGATTGCTACATCTATCGCTACCGCCATCTTCTGTTTGTCCGGGTGGTTCGCTAGTCTGAATCTGGACAGACCACAGGATCTTAGCTTTGTCATTCTCAACCGCCAGCCTGACCTGACTACATGACACCCAACTCATCACTTGGAGCCCATCTTCCTGATGTACTCATGAATCTTTTTTGATTGAATCCTTCTTTCTTAAAATCCTCCATGCATAGTGAGGAGCTTCCTTTTCTTTATAGCGGTTGTCTCGATCTCCTCTTTTGGCAAGCTTATTATGCCAGTGGGATATCTGATGACGGGCAGGGCATACGTGTTGATAGATTGGACATTGTTCTCCCTGTTCAGCTGACTTCTCAGGAGCGTACACCTGTATTACCTACCGAGCTCTCTTTACTGTACTGGGTTAGCAGTTCAGGAAGCACACAGACCTATTGCATGCGTTGTCAATCTCCTCATGTGATACTGCTCAGCCAATTAAATTGGTGCATTTATTTTAATTTGTATTATTTACATTTTTATTCATATTTTTCCACAAAAAAAAGCTATATTTGTTAAGCTCAAAGTTGTTCCCAATAATCGAGCGAAGGATGCTCTGGTCTCAGAGAAAAACTTGTCAATGCATGATACTTTCTCAAATGTTTATTTGAATACTTAAAATACAATGTTAATAGTTAAATGAAGTACAAAATACACAATAAATGGAAGGCATCAAATAGCCTAGACCCCGT
Source organism: Gadopsis marmoratus (assembly GCA_036023855.1). Classification (NCBI taxonomy): domain Eukaryota; kingdom Metazoa; phylum Chordata; class Actinopteri; order Centrarchiformes; family Percichthyidae; genus Gadopsis; species Gadopsis marmoratus. The sequence continues at coordinate 12,158 of JAVQJF010125456.1, read as the reverse complement.
GGTCGGTGTCGGCCAATACAGCTTCCAGCCCCAAAAATTGTGATCAAACTACCCTTCAAGTAAAAATTAATAGTACCTTTATTACTAAAACAATATTCTATTACTTTATCATTCCTGCTGTTGATTATTTTGAATGTATTTTTGCCATCAGGATCACAAAAATCAAAATCATTGTATTCAGGTGACACCTTGAATACAATGAGCATTTTCACGCCAAACCTGGTGCATTTGCTTGGTTAGTGCAGTACATTTAGGCAGGCGTATACACAGTAATCACACTTGGCTGCGGACCAAAACAACTGCACAGAGAACCTTTAGAAGAGTTGGTCTTGGTCCTGTTCCAAAGTCACTCTGGAGTGGTTTGTGTTGTGACAAGTTATTACAAGACTGCTGTGCATTATAGATATATATAAAAATAAAAAATGGCAACACACACACACACACACACACACAGCGCTAGATAAGTAAGAGTCCATTTAACACACACACAACCTGTATTCCACTTCCAATGTGAGGCCTGCATAGAAGGACAGGGAGCAGCAGGTTCAGGACAGGGAGCAGCAGGTTCAGTAGACATTTACTACTTTGTACACTGATCAGCCCCAAGTTTGAGCACTGACAGATGAAGAACACTGATTATCTCAATATCACCTGTTAGTGGGTGGGATATATTAGGCAGCAAGTGAACATTTTCTCCTCAAAGTTGATGTGTTGAAGCAGGAAAAATGGCCAGACGAAAGGATGTGAACAAGAGCCAAATTGTAATGACCAGACATCAGGGTTAGAGCCTCTCCAAATCTGCAGCTCTTGAGGCGTGTTCCCAGTCTGCAGTAGTCAGTACCTACCCAAAAGAAAGGAAAGGAAAACCACTGAACCACTGACAGGGCCATGGCTCACGCAACATCTTGGGGAGTGAAGGCAGTTTGTTGTATATGGGGCTACATAGCCGCAGACCAGTAAGGGTGCCCATGCAGTCATAATTTTATGACTGATGGGTGCATGTCAGAAGGTATAGTGGTAAACGAAACTATCACTCAAAAACTATAAAATAAATGTAAAAAAAATGACAGTAGCGGCGACAGCTGCTCACTGTCCTCTGTCTGGCATGGAAGCTGTGGTAAAATAATAAATGTAATCCTCACAATGAATATAGCACTCACAATAAATGTATTCCCCATAATGATTATAATTCTCAATATGTGTAGTAATGACTGGAATCTTCAATATATATGAAGAAATGACTGTAATCCCCAGCATATGTGAAATAAGAAATGTAGACTTCATAGTATGTGAAGAACATTAAGATGCTGTGATGAATGTTACTGTGAGCCAAAGATCTATCAATACCATATAGGTTTTAATCAAAGGAAAGTATCATGCTTGGTTTAGATGTTAAAAGTCTCTCCTTGTAGAATGTGGGGTGATGGGTCAGAGGGCCATAAAACACTAGGCTCAACACTCACAGCACAGAAAGGAGAGTTAAACCAGACACTTAGAGGAGACACAGAGCCATAAAAACCTGACTCTTAAAGGAAACATATAGCCATGTATGGAAACGTTGGAGCAGGACAGGGATGTCTCCTAGCCAACAAAACACTTATACCACCTAGAAGATATGCTCTCAGGTTACCTACATATACTTGCACAGAAAGATGTTTCCAGGAATAATATGTTTAGGGGTACACCCTCCTTCAGAGGGTGACTGAAGACACCATTGGACGAGGAGAAGCGCCAAGAGGCGTGGACACGCCTGCGCACCAACAAGGGGCCAATAGGACCTGGCCCCAGCTGACCAATGGGAGAACAACGCGACCACATTTAGAATAGTAGAAGAACACCGTTTAGTTTAGGAAACGGGGCCATTCTACAAAGGGAGAAACAGATTAACTACTTAAATGTGGACTGTGGATCACTGAGTTGGGTGCCCTCGATCGAGTAATTTTGTGTTGCATATACCTTGCAGTTTTGAATAAATCTAATTGGCTTTAAAGAGAAGAATTCTGAACATGGTTAGAGTTTGTCTTCCTCCAATATAAGAACACGACAAAGCGCAATAGTAAGACCTATGGCCATGCACCCATGTGGGGCTGGGACATCCTAGTCTAAAGGTTATGTCACCATCATTTGCAAGACAGTGATAGCAATTCTGCTTCAGAAAAAAATTTAAAGAAATCACCCATCCTCCACCTAGAATGGGATAATTATATGAATTATATAAATAAAAATAGTGTCAACGAGCTGTCTGTCTTCAGTTCAGCTCCGGGCCAACTCAGGTTCATTTCTGTTAAAACAAACTATATTGCAATGAACTGGTCATCACCAGTAATGGTAAATGGACTCTCTTCTATAGCGCTTTTCAACCGTTGAAACGGTTCCCAAAGCACTGTAACAATAATCTAAGCTTGAACAGTAGTCAAAGTCTCCCATTTTCTCACACACACACCCGCCCCCAATGGGGACACAGGTGCCATGCTGGCCTCCACCGGCAGGTTCAGTGTCTTGCCCAGAGACACTTCGACATGTGGACAGGAGGAGCTGGGATCGAACCACCAAGCCTGGGGGTTAATGGACGACCGCACTACCCTCTCAGCCCAATGCCTGCCCAGTGTCCTCATGAAGCTGACTGAGACTTCAGCAGCAGGACATTTGAGCAAAAGACTAAGTGTTGGTGAAGAGGTCCAGACTTAGAACTCTGGCCTGGACCTCCATAGGGAACATGGGGAACATGAGCCGACCAACTACTTGGTATACTCCAGTTTGAGCTGAATGGCTCCTGTGGCCAGGTGTGCTTTGCATTCTGGGATGCGGCGGAGCAAGCAAATCCTTTCTAAGCCAGGGAATACAGAAAGGCAATTTTTTTCCTCACAGAAAAATGCACTAGTTCAAAACAAGACCTTTTCCTGCATTTATTTTCTTCTTTGGTTTACTGGCAGACTCGAAACTAACGTCAATGGTACATGCCATCACCTACTGTTACTAGATGCAACATCCCCAGACACATCTGACAAATAAATGGAGTTCACACGTGGCATTTTTGTTCGCTTGGATTTTTCCTCGATGTGAAAAGGCCAAGCCAAAAAAAAAAAAAAATGCTCCAAATGTAAATCTGATTTGGACAAGAGCAAACTAATTATAGGTAAAAACACCTTAAGAAGATAAAACCAAAAAATATGCTTGGCTACGTACTACACAGTTAAGCGCAAAGTGCTTTCTTGTAATTTGGGTGAACAATCCTTTATAGATTTTTATTCTGATAGAGAGCGGTGTGAATGTTAAGTTTCAAGATGGTGCAGAGTATGGCTGTCTCACTGTGTTGGTGCACATTGTTTCGTCTCATCTTGTTCATTTAAAAATCACTGTTCTGCTACATTACCCGGAGCTCTTTCACCAGAGCAGAATTCCCTGAACATCAGGGATACAACTTTTGCAGACCTACTTCCAATTTTCCTCATCGCATCCATAGGATCACTTGATACTCTAGTCAAAAGGTCTCCACAACTTGCACTCACATTTGTCCATGCAGTGAAATGCTGGAGGAGAGGTAAACATGCTGGTGCACTCGTGCATCTTCGCTAACGGACTTTGAACACTGCTACTGGCAATAATTCTATCCAATGTGCAATAAACTGGATGTATTTCAGCTACTGGTGAGAAGAAAAAAATATTAAAAAATTCCATTTTACATTTCACAGAGATATGGCTGTGTGGGTCGGTACCACACAGCAGCTGGCAGGAATCCAACTTTTCAGAGAAGATCGCAACACAGAATTGTCACGCAAAATGAAATTGTGGAGATGCCAGTTACACTGACAGCAGGTCAACAGTACCGTTCTGATCTGGAATCTTTCTTTGTCAACGGCAACCCTTTCTACTCCCCCAGTGAGTTTGTTTCATTCATTCTGGTCTGTGTCTCCATTCATTCTGGTCTGTGTCTCCATTCCACCACAGGCCAACGTGCAGGGGGCACACAGCGCATGCTCGCTGACCAGATACAGTGTGTGGAGTGGTCAAACCCATACTGCTTAGTTATCATGCTGTGACTGACACAAAAGGGTAAATCGCACCCTTAAACGCCCAAAATAGTTATTAAATGTCTGACCAGAGATGAGAATGTTCTGGACCACTGTTACACTACAGTCAACAGTGCCCATCATGCACAGCACTCGGACACGCCGACCACGTCATGGTCCACCTGCTCCTACATACAGGCAGAAATTAAAGATCTCTAAACATCAGCTTCTCTGAGGACTGGTGTGTGCCATCACGCACCAGGGTGAGTTACATCAATAACAAACCCTGGTTCAAAGCCAAAGTCCGACAGCCAAGGTTGGAAAAGGAAGAAGCGTTCAGGAGTGGGGACAGGGCCAGGTTTAGCAGGTGCTGAGAGAAGCTAAACAATTGAACGTCAATAAGAAACTCCAACACCAGTTGTTAGTCTAACTCTGCTTCTGTCTGAAGGGGACTCAGGCAGATTATCTACTACAAACCTAAAGCCACCCCACTTTGCCCACAAGTTATGACTTGTGCCTGGCGACCAACCTGAATTAGATGAATTGTCGCTTTAAAATAAATAAATAAATTAAAAAAAAGGACAATGGGACAGTGCTGACACCATCCCCTGTAACTAGCCATCATCACCACAACTGCCCACCTGAGAGGCCCCCTCCTGCCCAACCACAGTGACAACTCTCTCCAGCCTGAGATAGATGTTAACAGACTCTTCCAATAGGCAGAACCCGCACAAAGCAGCCAAAGCAGACGGTCTCTCCCTCCATCCTGAAGCACTGTGCTGATCAGTCTCAAGTATTCAGACATCTTTAACACCTCACTGGAGAAATGCTGTGTGCCAGCCTGCTAAAAACTTCCACCATCATCCCTGTCCATTTGTGTAACTTGTGCTGTCCCACCTGAAAGACATCACCGACCCTCTCCTGGATCCACTGCAGTTCACCTACAGAGCCAGGGTTGACGATGCTGTAAACATGGCCTCGAATTCATCCTCCAGCACCTAGACTCCTCAGGAACCTGTGCCAGGATCCTGTTTGTGGATTTTAGCTCGGCCTTCAAAACCATCATCCCTGCTCCCCTACTCTGCTGCAGGACAAGCTCTCTCAGCTGACTCTACCTGCAGGTGGATCACAGACTTCCTGGAGAACAGAAGGCAGCATGTCTCTTGATTCCCTGGCCATCAGGATTGGATGCATGCAGAAAATAGTGGCTGACCACTCCCACCCCAGTCAAACTCTTTGAAACACTCCCTTCTGGCAGGAGACTGTGGTCCATCAGGACCAAAACCTCACACCATAAGAACAGTTTCTTCCCATCGGCAACTGGCCTCGACAAGGCCCAGGACTCCCTGTGGACTAATACCCCCATACATACATACATACTTGACTTGCTGTTTTTGAATAATTTTTACTACACACACCCCCTCTGGAAAGAATTAAGAGACTGCTGGAAAATTACCAGTTCTCTGGTTTTACTAATTATTCCGATCTCTAATTTACACACAAAGATTTAGGCAGGTGTGAAGAAATGTTGTAAACTAATAATTATTTCAAAAATGGAACTGTTAATAGTTTAGTTTCATCAATTAACAAAATGCAATGAATGAACAGAAGAGAAACCTAAATCTAATCAATATTTGGTGTGACCACCCTTTACCTTCAAAATAGAATCAAGTCTTCTAGGTACACTTGCACACAATTTTTGAAGGATCTCAGCTGGTAGGCTGTTCCAAACATCTTGGAGAACTAACCACAGATCTTCTGTGGATGTAGGCTTCCTCAAATCCTTCCGTCTCTTAATGTAATCCCAGACCGACTCGATGTTGAGATCTGGGCTCTGTGGGGGCCATACCATCACTTCCAGGACTTCTTGTTCTTGTTTACGCTGAAGATAGTTGGCATGACATTGGCTGTATGTTTGGGGTCGTTATCCTGCTGCAGAATAACTTTGGGGCCAATCATACACCTCCCTGATATTATTACATGATGGATAAATATCCTGTATGCCTATATTTCTCAGCACCGAGGACACCATTAATCCTGACCAAATCTCCAACTCCATTTGCAGAAATGCAGACCCAAACTTGGAAGGAACCTCCACCATGCTTCACTGTTGCCTGCAGACACTCATTATTGTACTGCTCTCAAGCCCGTCGGCGAATAAACTGTCTTCTGCTACATCCAAATATTTCAGATTTTGACTCATCAGTCCAGAGCACCTGCTGCCATTTTTCTGCACCCCAGTTTTTATGTTTTCGTGCATAGTTGAGTCACTTGGCCTTGTTTCCATGTCGGAGGTATGGCTTTTTGGCTGCAACTCTTCCATGAAGACAACTTCTGGCCAGACTTCTCCAGACAGTAGACGGGTGTACCTAGGTCCCACTAGTTTCTGCCAGTTCTGAGCTGATGGCACTGCTGGACATCTTCCGATTTCAAAATGGAAATAAGCTTGATGCAAAGTTTCCTTGGCCGACCACTGCGTCAACGATCCTCAACGTTGCCCGTTTCTGTGCAAGTGCTTCTATAAGAAGGGATGCTGTTTGAAGGCAAAGGGATTTCTCTTTTGTTTGCTCACTTATTTTGTTAATAGATATTAAACTATTAACACTTCCATTTTTGAAAGCATTCTTAGTTTAACGTTTTTTCACACCTGCCTAAAACTTTGGCACAGTACTGTATGTAATGATAGATATGCATCTCTGGAAAAAATTGATACAACTCCAAATTTTCCAAATGCCATTTTACTCAAACACATACCGATAAATAGTAAAACCAGAGAACTTATAATTTTGCAGTGGTCTCTTCATTTTTGATGATAGATACTTTATTTTCCATTTTTTGCATGCTATACCTGTTGCTCCATTTTGCCTTTGCTGGTGTAACACTGCAATTTCCCCACTGAGGGAATAATAAAGGATTATATTATAAAATGAGAACCTCAGCCACTGGAGGTCAGCAAATGCAAGAAATTCAACTGATGTTACTTTATAGGATGACACAGTACAGGAACTGAACTTCATTAATAAGCTTTAGCAGGTATATAGACAGTGGTACATTTTAGATTTAAACTGTATGAGAAAAAGATCACGGAAAGGGTAATGTTTTGTCAAATCTTCGAGTGAGGCAGAGAGTTGTGCCTTGGCAGCTTTGCGGAGGGGAAGATCCCACAGTACTTGAGTGGGCAAGAGGAGAGAAAAGGTCAGAGTGCATTAGGTAAACCACTTACTGCAGTATTTGCTTACATAACAAGTTAATTTAAATGTTGTAGCAGTTCATATAATCAAAATAAATTAAAAGATTAAAGCATTCCAAGCTACTTAACCAGTGCTAGCTTCTCCATATAGTTTGGGTAAAATCTCTTAATCCATTTTAAAAGGTGGGGTCACCCACTCTAATCCAATACACCTTGTCAGATTCAGCAAATATCTCCTCATGGTCCACCAGCTGTATATCCTGCTTGTGCGCTGAAAAATAATCTGGCATTTGTACACAGTTTTGTAACTGGGAAATAAAGTCACAAAACTGTTACAGCCAATCAGGAACAGGTGGCGTAAGTGCACAAGACTTCTGCCGGCTACTCTCCTTCTTCCACATCCTCGCCTCAAGAAACAGATAAGGACGGGATCATCATTACATGATGGTATAAATATCAGCAATCTTTCTCTGGGATCATTCGAGTGGTTATTGGTTATGCAATTAGGCAAATCCATGAGAGCAGTGTGGCTGAAAGAGTTCTCTTAGCAGTCTTCAACTGAGGCTTTTTCCCTAGGCAGCAGGGCTCTCGGGGCATCTTTCCAGAAGCATCGGTCGGGCCTTGGCCAGTGCTGAAGCTAAAACTACTATGGCATGTAACCTAATGGCTTAAGGCAGTGGGGAGGAGCAAGCAGGCCAGAGGGTCATGAAGAAGAAGAAGAAGAAGAAGAAGAAGAAAAAAAACAAACACTTCCTCAGATACATATTACTCTGTATTTTAAGAATTTTTCATTCCGGAGTGGTCCAGAGTCAAAGATTGTATGACAACAGGTCTGACTCCTCCTGTTGTTGGTCTCTGCTATACTAGTTTTTTGCAAAAAACTTACAGCCTCGTGCACCCCATTTTGTTTGTGCAACCGTCTGGAAAGTACCAGAAAGCCCCGCTGCAGGGGGGAAGTCCTAGAATGTTTTCTTTTTTTATGCGTTGAAGAAAAAAAAAAATCGTAGCCCCAGGTACTTTAATGCAGGCTTGACCAAGACTACAATGTAACGTAACTACAAACATTGGTGTTTATATTAAATACAAAATTATAGAATAAAACTGAGTATGTGTGGAGAAAAATTAATATACCAAGCGGACCCATGTAACCATCTAAAACATTAAGGACTAGTCAGAGCTTAAAACAATGCTATCACTAATAATAAAAAAAAAAAACACCGAGTATGACTTGAGCCTATTGCTAAATGAATGTAAAGTATACCATAGAAAATCGTAAAATATAACGTCGAAAATTGTAACTCAATAATATATTTAAAAAAACCCCACAAACAAACTTGCTTCGAGTACGTAAAAATGAACGGAACGGATGCATTTCACTCCCACCCTGAGTAATCTCAGGGATTAGTTGCAGTGGCGACGATATCTTAAAAGTTCCCAGTCGTATCTTTTGCCTCCTGCAAAACCCAGTTCTTGTCTCGTTAATGACTTACTCCCCCCCAACTACAAATGCATGATGTTTTACAGGGACGACAAAAAGCGAATACCACACTTAACAGTAACGTTTTAATTTCAACTAATTACATATAGTAACATGGGGCCCAAATGAGCAGATTTCCTTATTTTAATTCACTACGCATTTGGTCGGTGTTAGGGTTACCAAAAAAGTGAATTTTCGGTTTCAGTAACGTTGCTCTCATTTGACTCGGTTTTAAAAAGCTGTCTTGGCGTGGCCGCGGGGAACAAACGCATGTGGGCGAGGAAACGCTTTCGGAGCACATTTGTGTTTCCACGTAAAGGAAACTGAAACTGCGTCACGCGCAGAGAGGTGTATTATGTGTAATGCATACTTACTTGGTGTGGTTACCGTTGATCACATTTGAACAAACGTTAAAAGAAAAAGACACATTAAAAATATAAAAGTTGAAGGTTACTTACGTATCTCCACATTTCACCTTATTGAACGCATTTCTCAATACTCCCAAAGCTTCCTCCAAAACGCTGTTCAGGTCCTCTACGATGAACTTTCACCGCGGAACAACAAAGAAAGTCCATCGGAATGCTTGTTATCCTACCTACGGTCCTTACTTGAAGTTTCAAGGGTCGGTGAGGAGGAAACCAGCAGACCGGAGCAATTTATAAGACGTTAAACGTGAGCTCTCATTGGTGGGTTTTTGGAAATGGTGTGTAAAGTAGTGACGTCTCGTTCGCGAACGAGCCGGCTCTAAGAGCCGATTCTTATTGGCGAACGAGAAGAGCCGACTCCCGTCGGAGATAGCCGAAGCTTCCGCCGCTCCTACTCAGCTCTGCTGAGAATCCACGCAGGCAGGGGCGGGACTTTATTTTGATGGGCACACCATGCGGCCAATCACATGCGAGGACAGACTAGGCTCATACCATTATGTGAAAGAAGGCAGGGGGTCAGACGCTCCAAAGACAGCGAGTGTAGTGGTACATGCCAGGAACTCTGGTACTGGTGGGAGGCCAAGGCTTCAGTCTACCCACGCTCAGTACATCAGACCCCTCAGAGTCTTCTCAAAAACATGACAAATAATCATGGAGAGGAGAAATCGCATCAGCCCATCCAAGCTGAGACATCTGGTATTTCTGAATGCCAACCTGCACTAAAGATTTTTATCTAAAGTGTCATAATGTTAAGACTTAGGCCTTTTTTTATTTGATTTGTTTGCTGTGGTTCTGTGTTCAGTTGTTCATCTAAAGGTTTGATTAAAATGTTAAACAATAGTAACTGTGTATTTGTTTTGTAACAAAAGAAATGCATAAAAATAAGGCTTTTATGAAAACACTGAATGAAGAACTGCACCAACACACAAACCATTCATAATTGCTCATATATACTCAGAGTGATAGTAAATGAAGAGCCATTTAGGAGCCGTTTGGAAGCCATAAGAGCTGGCTCTTCTAAGGGAGCCGAGCCAAAAGAGCCGAATCTTTGAAAAGGGCTGGACCTTCACAGCGTATATCACTGGATGAAGAAGGGCAATATGGCAAACTTCAACCCAGCAAAGAATTTACGGTTATTCAGGTAAGTTTTCTTAAAGTTCTGCGAACGTTGTTTTCCTCGTGAACCGCATTATTGGAACTTTGGCAACTGTGGGATATTTTTATCTTATATATTATTTAAGTGGGATGTTTTTATCTTATATATTATTGTTAAATCAAGTACTTCAATAAAATACCTGATCTATATATGAGACACTATTAAAATATGAAATAGCACAATGATGACAGACACACAGGCACCCAGAGAGCTGGCAGAGTCAGCAGAATTATGGGGAGAGATGGCAGAATAGTGGAGTAAAAGTATGGGGAGTCACACTAGGCAGAAAACACATAGATAAGTGTATATATATATATATATAACTGTACAAGTAATTAAAAGTGAGGTAACACATTTTTTATTTTTCCAACTGAGGGTCAGCTCAAAAACAATAGTGTATAAAACAGAGGCAAATGTCTGGGAGTTATAGAGATGACATCGCCGAAGTGTAGACACTAGAAACATAGACACGATTGTTTACAGAGTAAGCAGAAATATTATAAAAAAGAAAAGACATAGAAACAATGGTGTATGAGGTAACCCTATTGTCAAGGTCATAAAGGAGGTCCCCAACTCAGGCTTGGAAAGGCAGAGGCATCAAAGGTATAAAAGTGTGTGTATGTTTGTACGAGTTTAGTTGCTCCTGGGAGGAACTCGGGTTTCACTGTACCATTTGATTTGACAGTAAACTGTATTCACTTTGAACTCTTTTGACTCAGTTGATTTCTTTTAAATATGGAAGTTTATCTTTTAACTCAGTTGATTTCTTTTAAATATGGAAGTTTATTATAAAATACAATAAGTTCAAGACAAGCGAAGGATCCTGACGGATATCTGGCCCATCCGGAGGCGTTCTGAGCCACGTCACAACTTTAATTATTAACCTGCTGTCTAGATGTGGTAACAGGGCCATCACTTACCATAACTGTCTATAAAGGAGGTTATAGTAAATCTATGTTAAATATAACTTAACAGTCTTCTGTTAAGTAAGGAAAGATCTCACACAGTGAAAAATATACTTTATCCAAATACTTTGTTTTTTCCTAAAAACAGTCAGATGCATAATTGTTCCATCTCTGTGGTTTCTCCTCATGAACTGAAGAAAGAACTGAAGAAGGGCAATATGGCACAAAGATGACGCTCACACCAAAATAGTGATGTTACAGTTACCCACAATCACAATTAAGAGAAGCTCATAAAAAACAAATTTCCAAATAGAGTTTCACAAACAATCAGCACCATCTATAACAAAAGACACAAAAATATTACGATTGTGTGAATGTTATGTGTTTGACATATAAACAAAACATGTGCCAATACGTTTTCTCTACTAGACCACTATTAAGTTTTTATCTTTGTGTGAAAAAGTTAGTTTTGTTGTGGGATAAGTTGCAACCTGAATAGATCTAATCAACAACAGAGCTGAAAACACCTGTGTGGGTATGCACGGCATTTAATGTATAATAATATATCATATTTTATAAGTTGATCATGAGGCCAAAATAAACAAATTACACTCTGAGATGACTCGTTCCTTCTAGTTCATATCAAAAGAGTAATTCAATGAACGATACGCTCATGAACGACACATCACTAGAGTTGATAATGTAAATTCTACATCCAGACTCCCTTAGCTTTCTTGCTTGCTAATGTTATCTATATGAAAATAACGTCCTCTCTCACTGACATCACCTCAGCTACATGAGCAATGATAACAATTCAACTGTGGCCCTGCAGGCCTTTAGCAGCATGACTAAGAGGGCTCACCTGAATCAGCCCTGCTATAAGCTTCATCAAAGAGGAAAGTCTTAAGCCTACTCTTCAAAGTGAGGAGGGGGTCTGCCTCCCATACACAGACTGGGAGCTGGTTCGACAGGAGAAGAGCTTGATAGTTGAAGGC
>JAVQJF010125435.1:0-13150 GCA_036023855.1 Gadopsis marmoratus | reverse complement strand
AGTTATCTCATAGCACTTGTTAATATAGAGCAAGTCCAAGCCAACTCTATATGTACAGACCCAACAATTCCACCATGAGCAAGCACTAGGCGACAGTGGCAAGGAAACACTGCCTTTTAACAGGTAGAAACCTCAGGCAGAACCAGGCTCTTATTTCACACTCATCCTGCCAACAAAGGCAGTGAAGAAAATGTTATGTTTAGTTTGCATTTCTTACAGTCAGACGTTCGACAGCTGTGTCCCTCTTGATAAAGGTTAGAGGACTGTGAAAGCACAATTCATTCCATTGTGATAAAGGCAGTTATATTGTAGTATTTATACTAGAATACTGTGAATGAAACAACCCAAAGTGAATACATTTAAAGCATCGGACAGGTTTAAAAGTTATAAAATATAAACAGCATTTGTACAAGAAACGTCCACAGGGTGGGTTAGTAATCTCCAGGATGTAATAGTGAACAGTCTTATTTTGTCTTTTATTAAAGAACCGAAGGATGACAGACAGCGAGAGACATGAAGAGCATCTATAGTACTAGCTTCTATTTACAGCATCTTATTAAGTAGCAACACAATCAACTGTTATAAAAAACACAATATACTGTTGATTCACAATAACTTATGATGAAAACTAAATGCAACTATATGTGCAAGTACACCTATAAGTAATACAGTATGTAGTGAATTGTCAGTGTCCTGCAAATAGTGTGACCCTCTTTTTCCATGCGTAGTTCAGTTAGAACAGTATTTTTTTGTATTTATACTGCTCTGATTCACAAGTATACATTCAGACATGGAGCTGCTCTGTTGTCTAGTAGTATGTGCCATGCTCAAGGGAACAGCACTGGTTCCCTTAGTCATGGTATTCCAGTGAGTGAGGATGTGGTCACAGTGTTGACTCGTCAGTTCATGTACTAATCTGCTCTTGTAACAACCCTAAACAGCTCATCACAGTAAACAATGGCACAGTGCAAACACCAACATCTGACAGCCAAAACCATGACATCATACCAATAATGTTGACAACAAAAACATTCACCATCCAACATGTAGATGCTTTCAATGTGCTACTTAAACAGCCGCGGGAGAACAAGACCAGGGCCTTCAAAAGGTTATGGCTAGTTCTTTAAATTCAGCAAAAATGGAAAAAGTTGCTTTCCCCCCAATCTCCTCCTATGTACAAACGAAGAATACTGAGTAGAAGTATACTCACAATGTGTTGGATCTGTTGCTACATGTGCTGGCAGTGACTCAACGGACCTCCTGCACTTTCAGCGGACATGGCAGGTGGATGCTGCATTCAGATGCATCCCATTGTCATTTAAGGGCACTGACGCAGTATCATTGGTGGACGGTGGCAGGTCAGAAGCATCCATCTTATGTATCTTTTAAACTGTCTAGGATTTAATGCCAAATTGGTGGAGTGCTCTTAACTATGACCAATCTCAGACCAGTTCACGGACAGACCCTGGTACAGTTTCTTGCACCCAGGTTCGGACTAAGCTGCCAGTGTGGAAGCAACCCAAGTGTTAAAAGGACCACCATCAACAATGTGCCCATTTTACAGTGACAGAGGCCAAATAAAGCTATGTACATTGTAGTGCATATGTGCACTCACAGGTTAGCATGTTGGCATAGTGTCAGATGAATCAAACTGGTGGATTCCGCAACATTTAATAATGGGGTGTAAGAGCACATTTGACTAAATGTTTTTGTCAGTACATAATAGTCATTATTAAATAAGAAAAACATGCAAAAACCTATCATTCTGTAAATATCTGCTGGAACTCAGCAGTGGGTAGGGAAGACTTAACTACTCATCTGTTTAACATAATGGTGAATCAATGCAGTGGTGGGATGTTGTCAGTATTATGTATTTCAGCCTTTATGACCAGTGTCTTGTGATGCCTTCAGACACGACGGATTCGAGCAGTGAGCATGCAGTGGACTGATGCAGGGTGTAGGTGGGGAATGGATCCAGGCACGTATGTGTCTATGAATACTGATAGAACGGTTGTTCATCAGGTCTGAAGCCGTAGGCAGTAGCCGGTCGACCAGGTGATGAGCTGGTCTGGTCGAAGACATCGATGCCATCTCTGGAAAACAAAGCCAGTCAAATCAGCAGACTGTATTTGATATCGTGGTGAGAGAGCTGAAGGCCTCAAAGTGGTCCTGATCAATCTGCCAGCAGGAGGCAACGGATAAGAATTTGTGTAAAACGTTCAAATACAAATAAACATAAGTATTTTCTCAAGTGTGTGACCACCTTTTCTTTGTGTGTGCGTCTGCATTTTTGGACGTTTTAAAATGCTAATATTACCGGATAATCAGTATCTGACAGTCTGCTCTTTACAACTGGCAGATGATCTTTGCCAGCGACATCACTGACCACATTCTCTTCTGGGGAAAAAACATTTAAATGGCAACGCACTTCCTGCTTTCTTTACTAACTGCTGGTGCAGTTTAAGTTGGTAAGACAAGACAAATGATTTGTAGTGTTGCCACAGTACAGGAAACCTCTCCGCATCTGATCCACTCAAAAGTCACAGGAAGGTCCCTTCTAACGCCACCCCAGTTACCCAACCTGCAAGGGAGAAAGTGAAATGGCCCTCAGCCAGCGACATCACGAGATGGAATCAACTGGATCAGGATCTCGACAGTGTTATACAGTCACATTAGCAGGGACGGCTGAGAGAAAGATTGACAGCATGACAACAAAGAACTCTTTGGCACGGAGGAGAAGAAGGGTACCAGTAGAACACATGGTAAACAACCTAACAGGAGGGAGAGAGAAATCCGGCACTTAAGGAAGGAAATCAAAACTCTTAATAAGCGGTTCAAAAGTGCAAGCGCTGAAGAAATGGAGGGCATAAGAGATCTGACCAGCGAGCTTCGAGGGCAGCTGTACAGATTGAGAAGAGCAGAAAGGTCTCTGAGAAAGAGGAAGGTGAAGGAGGCTAAGCGAGCACAGTTCATAAAGGACCCATACAGGTTCACCAAAAGCCTGTTGGGTGAAGTAAGGTCTGGGAGATTCACAAGCCCCAAGAATGTTGTGGAGGAGTTCCTAAAAGAGAGACACAGTGACACCCTTAGGGGCCAAGTCTTAAGTATACATTCAAAGGTCGGCAGAACGGAAATTCTAGAGGAAGAACTAGACATTAGTGTACAAACATGGAAAAAAGTACAAGTCATTGTGCAGAAAGCTCGATCAGCATCTGCCCCAAGTTGAAACGGTATACCGTATGAAGTATACCAGCGATGCCCTTTGCTACTACGCAGGTTATGGAAACTTTTGCGAAGGGCGTGGACAAAAGGCGCCATCCCATCATCCTGGAAAAAAGCAGAGGTCTGTTTTGTACAGAAGGAAAGGGACTCCTCTGAGATTACCCAGTTCCGAACCATTTCTCTCCTAAGTGTTGAAGGCAAGATTTTCTTCTCTGTGCAGGCCAGAAGGATGACTTGGTGAAGAATGACTATGTGGATACCTCAATCCAGAAAGGAGGTATCCCAGGCTTCTCTGGGTGTCTGGAACACACAGGGGTGTCCTCAACCAGCTGATCCGGGAGGCCAGAGAAAGCAAAGGCAATCTAACAGTTGTCTGGCTCGACTTGGCCAATGCATATGGATCAATCCCTCATGACCTCATCAATGCGGCTATGGAACACTACCATATCCCTTATCATATCAGGGGAATGAGGGCGGCTGTGGCTGAGAGGGTAGTGCGGTTGTCCATTAACCCCAGGGTTGGTGGTTTGATCCCAGCTCCTCCTGTCCACATGTCGAAGTGTCCCTGGGCAAGACACTGAACCCCAAGTTGCCCCCAGGTGGAGGCCAGCATGGCAACTGTGTCCCCATTGGTGTGTGAATGGGTGAATTAGACTACTGTTCCAGCTTAGATTACTGTTACAGCGCTTTGGGAACCGTTTCGGTTGAAAAGCGCTATATAAGAAAGAGTCCATTTACCATTATGGGAAAATGGGCGGTGGTTATGTACAGAAACTCCAGTGACGAAAAGATTAGAGAAGCAGGTGTCACTACAATATCAGGACGCAAGTGGGCTGCAGGCACATCAGTGGCCCAGGCAGAAAGTATGCTGAAGCTGAAGGACATCATGGGAACCCGTGCATGGGAAGGAAAGGGGCTTGGAACCACCCATTTTCAGCAATGAAGGAAAGCAGACCCAAGACAGAGGGGAGACATGATCCAAGCCGAGGTCTGACACCTGGAAGAGGAAAAGCGTAGATCAAGGGCGCTGGAATTAGGCTCACAAGGAGCCTGGACAAAGTGGGACTTGCCAAAGCGAAAGATCACGTGGCCTGAACTATGGAGAATGGAGCCATTTTGCATCTCGTTCCTGCTGCAATCAGTGTATGATACTCTTCCAAAGCCAACAAATTTGCATAGATGGGGAATGAGGGAGGATCCACTGTGCATATTATGTTCTGGGAGAGGCACGATGGCGCACATATTGGTGGGGTGCAAGACAGCACTTAGTCAGGGGAGATACAGATGGCGCCATGATAAGGTCCTCAGAGTGCTGGCGGACATCGTGGAGCAGGAAAGGAGGAAAAAACACCAGATGGCACAGTCATGTGAGATGAGGGCAGACTTGGAAAGAAATTACACTTTCCCCAGGTTGTCCAGACATCTGAGGCCTGACATGGTCATCTGGTCAGAGATTGAAAAAGATCATCCTAATCGAGCTGACGGTTCCGTGGGAAGACGGATGCGAAGAGGCCTCGGAGAGGAAAGCCACCAAGTACCAGGACCTAATCCATCAATGTAGGGAGAAAGGGTGGCAGGCCTGGCTGTTCCCAGTTGAGGTTGGATGTAGGGGTTTCCCAGCGCAGTCAGCATGGAGGACGCTCACAGCCTTGGGAATAGCAGGAAGGGAGAGAAAAACAGCTGTACGTGGGTTGGGAGAAGCAGCAGAAAGAGCCTCCTGTTGGCCCTGGAATAGACGGGAGGAGTTGAGCTGGAGGCCAGGAGAGGATGGGCGTTGTGGTTTAGGGTCGAAACACCCGAGGAAAGTTGGAAGCCACCTGATGACATCTTCTCCTGGCCGAAAGCTCAGTCATAGTTAAGTGATTGAAAGTGGTAGCATTTAAATGTATCTAACTGTAGCATTGAATGCTTTTTTTAATGTTGTTAACTCACCCTGTGTGGAGCAACTCTCCATTTTGAGGCTGTAGGCTGAAGAAATCTGGGCTGACCGACCCGTCAGCTGGAGTGATTCCATCTAAAGACACACACACAATGCTAAAAACACATTTACTGACACCAGTAGAATCATCTGTAAGTACTATGACTGAGGTAACAACCTGGATAATTCAGAGTACAAGATAAAATGACTTTTTGCAGTGTGCGTTATTCTACATTTGTGTGCACCTGCGCTGTAGAACAGATCGGTCCTGTCGTTGTCATTATCATAGAGATATAGTTCAGACTCATCAGCTTGGCGACTCTCCACCATCTCCAACCACTGGTTGTTATGAAAACGGAACTTCTCTGACTGAATCTTCCTCCCCCAGTCCTCATCGTACTCCTGGAAGATGAAGAAAAGGGCGTGATGAGCTACTTTTGTTACTCGCAGTTGTTACCCTGTGTGTGCATCAGAAGGTGTGTGTTGAACTTACAGCAATAATATCGAGAGTGTTGTCACACACTTTTCTGATCTCAGCATTCTTGTCATGCATCAGATCGATCAGGTAGGCTGGAGCCTCTACAGAGGAGGTTAAAGAAAGCAGTTCCAGGGTGGCGATGAAGCCTGTCTAGCTTAAAGATGCTCTTTCATCTGTACATTTAGGGTAAGCACAGTGCACTGTGGAAGGATACGGGTGTCTTTGATGATGACGTCTCGTGTAGCTTGGTGAAACACCATCTGATAGAAGACATACACGATCTGACATACAAACTCATCATCCTCCTGTTGGGCTACGTGCAACAGACAGAAGAACACAAAACGAGCAGCCTTTTCTTCTGACATCTGAAAATTTTAAATCTCCAAAGGATGTGTAAACCATTAACCGTTTGCTGTGAGTCTAAGGCACAACATGTTGAACCAAGCCACAGGTGTGTGCATTACCATTCAGTAGCTCTATAAGGGCCGGAATAATGTGCGATTCAGCCAACATGGCAGCGCAGGCATCATCTATGGAAACGGTTCCGATCATTATCACCACCTCCAGGATGAGGTCATCCTCTGCTGAGCCTGAAACACACAAACCGTTAAAGAGACAAACCTCACGAGATCAGACTTTGTTAGATGTAGGCGGAAAACGCTTTATAAGTGACCACACTAACACAGTGGAGTCCAATTGACGTGTGCATTTGCTGTTGGGCTCTAAAACTGATACACATCATCAAGGGATGATGCTTGGTTTCGGTACCTGGTTTAAGTCGGTCTTTGAGGTAGGGTACCAGGTTGTACTCCTTCAGCACCAACTCCCAGTCCAGGTCAGGGACGGTGAGGTTGGCCAGTGTCCCCAGACACTCCAGAACCCACTCCTCCTCTTCCTCTGCACGGATCTCTGCTGCCAGGTCACCAACATAGTCCTGACAGAGACGAGTAACATGAGCCCACTCACATCATGGGCCTCTAAAACCCTCCAGTGAAATAAAAGGCACTACCACCAACAACTATCCTAACAACAACAACACTTCGGTAAAACCTAACCATAAAGACATCTCGGGTGTTGGGGAGTAGAATTGTTTTTTATTGTATATTTGTAACTCACTATGAACAGTGGTTTGGTTGGTGCGTCATGTTGTGAGATGTTTCTGATCATCTTCATCAGAAGGCAGTCTTTCATCTTCAGAGCTCTCTTCATGAGCATCTTCAACCCATTTCCTGCAGACAAAGACAAAGTTACTTTTCCACAATCAAAGATCAGTCAAGTAGGGGGGGAGGTTGTTGCTAAGCCAGAAACCAAGTCAAGGCTCAAGTCAATATCACTGCATCACTGGCAGAGAATGGCAGCATTTTAAAGAGGCAGTGAGACATTATCATGCTGCTCATGTAAACATACCTTCACACATGAGTTGTGCATTCCTCTTGTTCGCAGCCAGGTTGATGCAGATGGAGATGAGCTCTGCTTCGAGTTCCTCCTCACTGTGCTCGTACAGCATTTGCATTAGCTAGACACAAACACAATTTTACCTGCAACTTTTGAACCATCACAGTTGATATAAATGTTAGAGCCAACAGTTCCTACTGCTTGAGTTTGCTGAAAGTGCTGTTCGGGGTACCTGAGGTATACAGTCGGTGTAAACAAACATGCCCTTGAACCGGTCGTCGATGCTGATGTGATACAGGATACGCATGGCTACCTGACGGTTGTTCTCATCGCCTGCATGACAACAAGGTTAACATACTCTTACTCTCATTAGTGATTGACTACAACTGGCAAAAGTCAAGTTAAAGAAAACAACAACATTAAGTAAATCAACACCACAACAAGACGAAGTCTACACCCAAGCCAGGGGCACACCAGTGGAGGCAGATGTAGCTTGCAGCGTACATACAAGGCTTTTACCAGTCTTCACCATCTTGCAGGCATTTGGTGATTAACCAAAGTATTGGACAAACTGACATTTTGGCCTGATGATGGGGCTAAATGGAAAGTCAAGGGATCACCAAAATTTCACCTGTGTGTTCAAGTTTACCAAAAGTCTTGAATGTCTTTTCCAGATGTCATAGCATCCAACAGTTGTCAAGGCATTTCACCAAAAAATGAGGATTCATCCTCTGGGGACTACGGATGCCTGTACAAACATTTCAAGACCATCCATTTATTAACTGTTAAGATAGACCAAAATGGTCGACCGACCGTAGAGCCCATGCCACTAGGACGGCCAAAAAAAAGGAACATTATGAGCTCAATAGAGGTGGGTATTCATAGCATGGCTACTGTACTGTGAATAAAGCATAAGATACTGTGTACAGATACTATATATTGTAAGCTACTATGTTACCAAACAAAGCAGTCAGTTTAGGTAAGAGTCCAACTTCCACCATCTTGGCTCTGAGTCCAGAGTCAAAGGAGAGGTTGAGCAGCAGGCGTAGAGTCAGGTTTAACAGGTCTTCATGGTCACAGGGAACCAGATGAGCCAATCGTTCTACAGTGTCCACCTCAGCCTGCAAGTCACAAACACAGGAACCGATTAAACTAATGACACCGAAACTCATTACAGCAGAAAAAAACCAAATAGTTCAGAACAAGAACAAATTTTGAGGGTAAAGAAGATGAAAACAGATATTAGACAGGTACAGACAAGTATAAATAATTCAATTCAAGTTTATTTAAATAGTGCCATATCACAACAACGTTATCTCACAGCACTTGTTCATTTAGAGCAGGTCCAGACCGACTCTTTATTACAGAGACCCAACAATTCCACCATGAGCAGCAGGAGACAGTGGCCAGAACCAGGCTCTGGGTAGGCGGTCATCTGCCTCGACTGGTTGGGTTGAGTATACATAACTAGGACTTAAATTTACAGTTTTAACAGATCTCAGGTCATCAGGCAGTTGTTCCAGAGAACAGGACCAAAGTAGCTAAAGTGCCTCCACCAGATCTGGATCTTTATCTCGGTACAGTTAGAAAAGCACCACCTGATGACACGAGAGCTCTGACTGCACTGTAGGCAGTGAGCAGGTCACAAACATATTGAGGAGACAAACCGTGAAGCGACCTGCATGCTGATTATGTTCTTTTTTTGCAACTCGGGGGCAGCGGAGTGGACCAAAACAGTAAAGTTGTAGCCGGACAGTTAACGAGCTGAAATTCTCTATAAAAGCTCTGTAAAGTCTCGTGATAAGTCTGTGGGTTCATCACTACCAGCGACACTCTTCAGATCATCATTTGATACACGGTTATTGTAGAAATATTGATTA
Source organism: Gadopsis marmoratus (assembly GCA_036023855.1). NCBI lineage: Eukaryota > Metazoa > Chordata > Actinopteri > Centrarchiformes > Percichthyidae > Gadopsis > Gadopsis marmoratus. Next base: position 4,257 of record JAVQJF010125435.1, on the reverse strand, counting down.
CAAATGCTTTAAAGACTATAAGTAAAATCTTGACGCTGTGTTGCACTGAGAACCAATTAATTGATTTAAGCACTAGTGTAACGTGTACAGGTGTTGCATAAACTGGAGGCTTCGTGTTGGGTAATCCAGCAAAGAGAGCATTACAGTACCAGCTTCTCAGAGTCAGCTTGATATTGAAATATTCCAACTTTTGGTATGTTTGTTGAGTGAAAAAGCATTCCTGGTTAAGTTACAGATGTGACTTTCAAAGTTAAGATCAGAGCCCAAACTTGCTCTTTGTACTCCAGAGACTGTACTACTCTCTATGGCCGCTATGGTTTTTCAAATCTACTGCGAGTATCTCAGCCTCGTCTTTATTCAGCTGTAAAAACAAAGTTTGACATCCAGTAGTTGATATCATCCAGACAGTTTACCAGCTTGCTTATATATGCAGAGCGATGTACAGCTGTGCATCAGCTGCAAAGAATGAAAGAAGATACGGTGTTGAGGTCCAAGAACTGACCCTTGTGGAGATCTTGACAGAGTCACAAAGTGTGACAAATGCCCATCATGTCATCAGCACAGAGATAAACTGCTTAATGTGTCTGACCAACAGTCAAAACATGAAGGAAATCCAAAGGAAACGATCACATATAGATATGGAATACAAAAAGCAACAAATCGTCACATCAGAAAAGTCAGAATAAGCAAATGTTTGTTATTGTGACTTGAATAATTATGGTTTGACAAGTCAATCACTTCATTCATAGACTCGCCTAACAGGATGAATTCTTCCACTCACCATGTCATTCTTGTTCTCCAGGAAGATGGACAGTTTTTTGAGGAATGACACCACCAGCACCAGCAGCTCCTCATCATCCCGTTCAAGAACTTTGACCAGCAGGCCAACAATGTTCTTATTCCTCATCTTCAGCTCCGTCCTCGTGTCCTCAGCAAGGTTCAACAGGAGATACAGAGACACTGGGAGTCAGTGGAAGAGAGTTGTGATGTCTGGGTTGGAACACTACCGTGAACGAATGCTGCATTCACACTTGTGGAGATAACGTGGTTATAATGTAGCACTACTGGGTGGGAACATCAGAGAATGTATCATTTATGAAATACATGTTGCTGGGATGTGAAAAGGAATGCACTTTATGCTAACCAATTTGGATGCAAGCAGTCAACACCACATTCCCGTCACAGAAAAGACAAATACCAGCTCTGGCGTTACTGCTTCCGTAAAAGGCCGGCCTACCTCTGAGCAGCTGTTCTTGTTTAGCCAGGAGGCCTTGGTACTTCCTCAGAGTTTTGTCCAGGTCTCTTCTTAGAGAGCCATTCTCTGGTGCCGACTCACGTACGAAAATGGCTGTTAAGGAACTCACATTGTTACATACACAAAAAGCATCACAGGAGGAGGAAAGTAGGGAAACATCGGACAGCTCAGGATATAAGCCTTGTTTTTCTTGCGCAGCTCCTCGCGCCACATGTCGTGCTTCTTCAGCTCATGCTCCACCACGCTCATACACAACGCACCTATTTTATAGTGACTCACCACTCCATGAAACTGGGAGAAGCTGGAGGGGGGGAGAAGAGAGCACTATGTAAACGGATGCAGGACCAGTAAGACATGCTAAAGGGATGTGCGTTACCTGGAGAAGCAGAAGAAGATGTAAATGATGATGGTAGCCAGGTCTACGCTCTGTTTCCAGTCCTCCCTCAACACTCTGGCCAGAGCACCCAGAGCTGCCTCTACGCACACACATGTTTGAACATAGCTAAGGAGGCTGTAGCTTGGATTAAACAACGGCGTCATTTTCTGCTGCGTTCACTGGAGACGAGGCTTACAGAAGTGTTCAGCTACAGAAGGCGGTTACTTCACTAGGATCTGCTACGCCCGGATCTTTTGAGTGTCACCTCCGTAAACAAACATCATTACTTTCTCTTTTTTAAATGAAACAACATTAATTCCCATCACTTGGATAGTAGTGGCTTTCACTCCCATTTTATCTGAATGCCGCACCTCATGAAAGGATGTCTGGATTACAGACACCTTATGACATGCCAGCAGAGACGATGCAACCGAATAAAGTAAACTAGTTACAACAAAGCAATAGCGTTGACTTTAGACTCAGATTTTACTTTCAGCTGGTGCAACATGCTACCAGTGTCTTTCTTTGTTTAATGGCATTTCTGCTTTGTTTGGCAGCAACAGTGACATCTCGACTGCTGACTGACGACTGAATGACTTAAATCAATACATGCTTTTCCATCTGCTGCTGCAGATGCTGGTGCATCTCTGATTAGAACAACACTCTGGTGCACAGGGATTGAGTCATTGTGTCAGGTTTGAGCAGAATAAAAAGAAGAAATGTAATAGCAGGTAGAATGAAACCAAACCGTTGTGCAGCAGCTCCTCCAGGTTATCAGGGTTGCGAGCGAGCTGCAGAATGAGAGCAGAGCTTCGGATCTTCTCTGGGACGCCTTCATACAACAGCTCAACATACTCATCCACTCTGGTTATACTGGCCTCCTCATTCAACTGCACAGACCAACATAAACACAGACGCATGCATACACTGTTACTGATCAACAACAAGGCGTGTGCCAGTCAAATTAAATGCACCAGACATTTGATGCTTTTGGGGCTTTAGTCTTTCACCAGCCACACTGGAAATTAAATTTTTGCATGATACAGATGCGGTGCAGCGATCCGAAGAACGGGTCATGAAAAATAAAGAAGAGCATTTAGCGAACGCTGTCCGAAAGGAATCAGACACATGAAGCAGTCAGCCCAAGTTTGAAGCTGTTACCTCCATGCCTTCAAACGGAGTCAGCTCTCTGGGTTTCACTGTTCGTTTCTCTTTCGTCTCCACTGGTGAGACAAAAGCACAACCGACAAAAACATGACAGAATTTCATTCAAACGCAAAGCTTTTTATTCATTTATTGAAGCGTGTGTAATTTTACTAGTTGCTGTACGTCCATGCATCCATCTTCTCATCGTGTATTCAATATGTAGCATGATCTACCTGGCTATTCGATGCACTGGTAAACACTCTCACTGTGTCTTTGCATGGTAAATGTTGTTGAAATGTTTGCAGCCTGCTGAATTTCTCAAACATTAGTCTACATTGGGATGTTTATAATGTTTGCAAAGCTCCATACTGTGATGTGTTGTGTGGGCCGCAGAAAGAAGAGCATCAATGGTAAAATGGACTCTTAGCTATATAGTGCTTTTCAACTGTTGAAACGTTTCCCAAAGTGCTGCGACAGTAGTCTAATTCACCCATTCACACACCGATGGGGACACAGCTGCCATGCTGGCCTCCACCAGGGGCAACCTGGGATTCAGTGTCTTGCCCAGGTGAACAGGGATGTGGGATCAAACCATCAACTGTCCATATCAATCAATCAATGCAGCATCAGCAAACAGTACTGGTGACAAATAAATGAACATCTATGAAGCCTACAAGTAAAGCTTTATGTGTGCATGGTGGACAGTCTGAACTGAGGATGGTGTCAGACTAGAGGAGTGAAATTAGGTTTGATCAAATTTTTAGTTGGGAAATGTTTTGACTCTACGGGAAAAGGCGAAATAATGGTGACATGACTGACCTTTGCCCTCCACAGGGGATGATTTCCTGTTCTGCAAGTAGTAGAGGAGCTGCTCCACCTGGGGCAAATGGGAAGGAGGGATGAGTTTACACTCCTCCACCACTTTCTTGGCCAATGCCCCCACATCTGTGCTGGCACAGAGGCTTTTCACACGGATACTGGAGGGAGAAAGAGGGAGGAGGGAGACATTGTCACAGCTTTCAACAGGTTTATAAAAAACAGAGCCTTTAGTGAGTGAATTTTAACAATTAAAGCCACTTTCACGGCTGCAATATTTCTGTCCGTGAAAAAAAAAAAACTATATATATATATATAAAAAACAAAAGCAACTTTGTGCAAAATCAATGGAGAAAAACAAAATGCATCCTGAATGAGATTTGCATTTTCCATTTCATTGACAGACCGCTCAAATATGGGACAACGTAACAAAGTATTGCACACTCGATGACTTTGTTTAAAAAAACAAACATAAAACTTTTACCAACAATTTTGTCTTTTTAAAAACACAGAAGGAAGGGAGGAGTCAATGGAGGGGACATTTTTTCCCCTCCTCATCTTTTCTGACTGTTTCCACTAGTTTTGCATTTGTCTCGGGTCAGTGTCACTACTGGTAGCATGAGGCGACACCTGGACCCTACAGAGGCTGCACAGACAGTCCAAC
>JAVQJF010125422.1:0-16888 GCA_036023855.1 Gadopsis marmoratus | reverse complement strand
GTCTCTGCAAACACCCCTAATTACCCAAATAGAGCAGAGGCAGGTTTGCACTCCCTGCAGTCGAGGATAGCAAGATAGGTATTGCTAAAAAGCACTCCTACTCTTTCTCATCTCTTATAATTAGATCCCTAAGGATGTATGCCAGCACTGGAGGGACGTAAGAGGTGACAGACAGTCATGACCATGCTGTTGATGATGATCTGGAGAGACTGATATTGCTAAACAATTCAACGGACCTGATCTGCCCCAGGACGAAGTCATACAGTCCAAACGGGACAAAAAACAAGAAGACCAAGTACATGACGGTGAGGTTGAGCATGAAGACGTCGTTGGGGGTAGTGGGGGTTTGTGTCTCCGAAACACCTCCCAGATGACAGCAGCACATGCAGGACATCCAACCAGAGAGAAGAGAGCGCTGAGAGAAGCCCAGAAGTACATACTTGCAATCAATTTCCTCTCATCTCTCCACAATTTTAGTTTAGCAAGAAGCTGACTGAGATACCAAATATGTTAAGCTGAAATTGAGGGAATTGTGTATAAGTGAAGCAAGAATATTTATATCTGATTAAATGGTGCCAAAAAGTCTTAGGTTTGATTATTTCACAGTGTAAACATCATGTAGCCTCAGTGAAGAGCCGGAACCAGCCGATACAGAATATACAGAATTCTGTCAGCGTGGAATACGTGATTTCTCCAACTGAATATTACATATTCTATTGAAGCATATAAAGTGCTCACATTTAGAGTGTTTATATTGAATCAGTAGAAAACAAAGAGGTGGTTAAATGATGCTTATGTTTATTGTTTGCAGAAAAAGCACAAGACCAAACTACTTCACATATGAATGAATAAAAAGATAAGTATAGTAAACATGAATCAAAGAATTCAAACTATTAAAATGCGTCTCTTATCGTCTTTCTCCTTTAGAGAAACATTATTGTTGTAGTTCCAGTTATTGTCACTGGGTGGCAGGAACAGTTTGTTACCTGCAGTAACCTGCAGTGGCTTAGGTCTGAGTTTTCACACATCTATTACTTACTAAGTGCTTAACCCCAATTAACATTTTAGACAGACCAAACTTCATACAATCAACTCAATATTTTATGGTTTAATTGACGCATTTATGAGTTTTCAATAATACTGGTCTCAAGAAACTAAAATCTGTCTAGATTATTTTGGAGAAGAATTCATCACCAAGTTTGCGGCCTGTTATCATGGTTGAAACATGTATCTGCGGTGGCCTTGTGGTGCAAAACACAACAAAACAAAACATATTTCAGAAAAAAACAATAACAAATCCAGAAACACAAACACACACAAAAAACATTTTTAACAAACAAAACAAAAACATTGCTTGTTATTTTGTTGTATATTTTAAAATCTACTTGTTCTACATTTTTGGTTTTGTCTTTATATTCTCTAAAATGTTGTGTTTTGCACCTTAGAGTCACCATATGTATAGTGACCTCAGGATTTAATGCTGTATATATAAAAGAGGTCTGGTGTTAGAAAATAAGAGGAAAGAAAAGAAAATTATGTATTTCTCATTCTGTGAAGGATCAAAACACTGCGTTTTTACGTGATTTATATGCTTTTAATGACACACATAATGTACGCAAACCATTCCATATAAAAATGACCACGTCTTCATAAAATATTTTCTTATGTATTTACTCCCCCCCTCCTCCACAGTTGAGCAAGTGGTCACAATGTGTTCAATCAAATTAGCTACCAAAGTGATTGTTTTTATTTATATATACACATTTACATTATGGGACTTACTGACCAAATAGGAAAGGATGCATTAAGAAACTCCCAATAAAATGGTTATTATTCATGTGCTGTCACAATCACACCAACTGTGAAAGGTAAAAAATATTCACATGAAAAGTACAAAAGATACATATTTAATTCTATAAAACCTTCAGCGCACTCCTGTCCGTTAACTGTTCCTTCCTTCGTCTTGGGCTTAACTCCTATATGAAAACACGCAGTTTCTTGCTTCGACTTTTGTACGTTTAACAAACTTACAAAACAGACAGAGGCCCTTTTCATTCAATTTACGCTTTTGCTCAATCTCACAATTTAAAAAAGGACCAAACAACCATTTACTTTTTTGATATTTAGCCAATTCCAATCAGAAAGTTGATCGACTTTAACAAGGAGAATGAATGCGGGTTACTTCAGGCTCTGTCCAGGTTTTAGTACAACTGAACGGTTTCATATTGAAATAATTGTGTCAAAGAAAAAGACCAACTACACAAAGAACACACACGCTTTTAAAAGGAGGAAGATAGATCAGCCCCTCCTCTGTTATCGGCTACATGAGGCATCTTACATTAACATTTTATTCAAAATGACACTACAGTGTAAACAGCAGTACATTAATTGTGATTGTATATATGGTCATGGTCTCATATCCAGGTGAAATATCACATTCTTAAGGAAGCGAGAACATCTGTGAGCTGTGCTATGACATTGTAATGATCCTGTGAAAACTTTACAATGGTGCTATTGGGCAATATAAAAATACGTCAAGGGGTGCCCCTTTAAATTTCAATTTAAGGGTTATAAGCGTCTGTATGAATCTTTCTTTTGAAAACATTTCAAAATACCACAGAACTAATATAAAAATACAAGTCTGTCTTTCTCCTAAAAAGTTAACTTCATGGAGATATGAGGTCTTCACCTGACAACAACAACACGTATGAAGGGTTTCATTTAAACTAATTAACTCTTATGAGAATCGTATCACTCAATAATGTTAGTATATGATAGTTGTGGGTATTAAAATAAAATCTTTACATGTTCTTATAAAAACATGTCATATTTATGTAAGAAATTTATATATAAGATCAAGTATACATTTTTTAATTTTTTAATTAATTAAATTTTTTTAGAGATCCTTTTCGGGAACAAAACTCTTCAAAACCCGTATGAGAACATCAAGAGAAAAGAACATTTCCCAAAGACGTTGAGAGTAAAACTGATGTGTTGATGCAGGGCTGTGCACATTTCAACAGCCAACTCAATTGTTTAAAGACTTGTGCAGGATTTCTGCAGCCGAGTTCCAAACCTCTGCAGCGCAAAACTCTATTTCTCTCTTTTCAAAGCTGTGACAACATCAGTTGCTGGGACGTGCGAGTTGGGAGAGCGCTGACTTTCCTAAAAGGGCATGAGGGTCAGACAATGGCTCCATTGACTCGGTTTTGACCTCCCCCAGCCCAACACCAGTTTACATGGAAAAAAAACACTTCAAAAAAATGCCGTTGATTATTAACTGGGATGCCAGTGTGTTCCCGCTGAGTGGAATTCGAGCCATGCGCATTGATTATCCAAACTGAGCAGAGCGATGTCTTTTGCCTCCTCAGATTCACATTCAGCTCCAGTGTCTAGTGCATTGCTCACTTTTACACAAAAAACACAAACAGCAGAACTGTTCCATAAAGGGTAGCAAACACATGTATAAACATACATGCTAATTCTTCACTTCTGGTGGAATATACTCACCAATAGCTTCCTTGCACAGTGCAAGGCCACCAAAACCAAAAGGCTCATTGTGATAAGACAAGCCTGGGGGACATATGCAGTATCCTAACATGTAGTGCATTGTGCCTAATCTACAATGCACTTAATCTTCCCTCTTTGCAAAATCGTAAATCCCTGAAAAGTTGGCTCCAACTTAGTTACCATTACACTTTGTCTTTAAGACAAAAACATAATTTGTGAGATTTTTGCAGCTTCAAAATGTCTGCAAGTACCTCGGATCTCATCTGCCGTACCACAAAGTAGCTGCGGGCACAGACACTAACAACCACATACATCAGTGTGGCACAATGGCTCTGTCTTCTCCATACAGGATGCCTTTCTTTCAGGGAGCGAGTCTACTGGCCAGATGGGCTGCAGGGCCTTCCCTGGCCAAAACAAAATGGCTTTGACTGTGTTCAAGACCCCCATCAGTTCAGAGAGAAAGTGAGCAGAATACTAAACATCACCTTCAATGCACATCATTGCTCACTTTTTCCAAGTCTTCTCTATGTTTTTTTGTCTTTTTAGCTGGGCTGAGTAGCACAAGGGAGCTAAAAGAAATACATGTAGTAGAAACCGCAAACGTTAAAAGAATATTAACATCAGCATTCATTAATCCAGTAAAATGCTGGATTCTGTTTTGTTTATCAAGTACTGAGTTGCATACAGAGGCTGAGTTAACTTGTTTTTGGCACTTAACAGGCACATAGAGAGTGCAGATTGCAGAGAGGAAGACAGGAATACAAATGATGCCACAGACACCAGATTAATGATACACTGTGTTGAGTCATGGTGCCCCACAACTGGCTGATTTGGGGACTTTTGCCGGACAACCTCGACCGGTTTGGATTCAGGTGCTTTACTCGATATCGAGAGGAGATTCACTTCCACATGCGCTTATTATTCCCAGCATCAATCACACACCCAGCTCATTTCTGTCACACAAATATTTATCTTCCCTTTCTCTTGTTCCTCCTTTCCCTCAGTAGAACACAATCTGTGACTCCTCTTGAGTTCATCACATTGCTTCCGGTCCCTGTCCTCAAGTATATCCACTCCAGGTGTCAGCTAATCCCAGATACTCTGGATTCTCTGCCGTGGAGGTTGTAAACCCATTCACATGCCTGGGCACTCCTCTGTCACTCTTCAGTGCCTCTGGGCTGTCTGCCACTGCAGCGTTGGCTTTGGCCACAAGGTCCAGGTAGTAAGGGTTGTCAAAGGCTGGAGAGGTAGAGGCCATGACGCTCATGGGGACCAAGTATCCTGGGTTTTCCACGCTGTGACCAGAGCTCAGGCCATTAGGGAGGCGTCGGTCTGCTTTAGAACCTTTACGAGGCAGCGTGCTGGGCCGCTCGGCGATCCCCGGCCTTAGATCCCGAATCTCCTGGTTGACGTACTCTGAACAGACGGAAAAGGAAAGAAAAGTCAGAACAAAACTATTCTGAGATTTCATTATCAAATACATCCTTTGTTTCTTCCTTTTAGAGAGCCTACAGTGGAAGCACTCTCTCGCTCACCTGGCAGGGCATGATTATGATTAAACCCATGACTCCGTCTGGGCAGTGAGTGATGAAGGTGATGAGGATGATGAAAGCCATTTGGCCCGTCTGTCTCCAGGTTGCCCTGGCTCCCGTTGGAGTAAGTGGGGTCTTTGCTGTAGCGCCCGGGGCTGGCCGGGGGCAGGGAGGGGTCGTCCGGAGACCCGTCCAAGAAGACCGAGTCAGACTGGCCCCCGGCCGAAGGGCTGCGAGCCAGCGTTGGGTACTGAGGACTCCACAAGCCGTTGGAGGTACTGGCTCCTAAAGGTAAGGTCGAGTACTGGCTGCGGGCAAGAGTGCTCAGGGAGGAGTACATGCTCAGAGGGCCGCCAGCGACAGAGGGCTCAACATCTAATTCCTGATCTCTGCTCTGTTGGAGAGACAGGGGAGATAAATGATGAATAAAAAATAGATTCAGCCACTCAAAGGTTCTCACGTCTCCATGGCTGATACATGTCCAAACAGCTTTTGTACAAAGTACATACTGTATATTTACATTGAAATTCAAATATAATCAAGCCTGGACAACCAAAAATCTGATTAAAGCTGGTTTGAAATCCGAACTAATCCAAACATATGTACCAATTTTTTGTTTCCCAGTCTAAACACAGTCTAAATGTTTTGTCTGAGAGACCATAGTTAAAAACAATTTATTGCTTGGATCAGTGGTAAGCTCTGAGGAGCCAGCTATGATTTGACTGTTTAAATCTGTGTAGTAAAAGCCAAGAACACAGAGCTCATAGAGACATTTCCAATACCGACAACCAGTAAATGAAGAAGGCGAGACCCTGACCCGTACACTGACCCTGTAGGACTGGTGTCTGGATAGCCCGTTGGCTTGAGCCCCATCAACCTGAGTCCTGGGGAAGTGGTTTGGCTGAGGCACCAGATACTCCTCAGCATCGAGCAGTTCCCTCATATTGTTTCCTTCCTCCAACAGAAGCATCCGGAAGAACTGGCTGTCCACTGGGCTGGACATGCTCATCTGCTCGTCGTTCTACAAGACAAAGGAAAAACAACGCAGATGTAAAAACACAGTAAGTAAGTCTTTATTTAGCCGCATGGATGTAATATATCTCTAACCAGGTCAAAAAAGCAGCACTGTATCGACATTAAAGTCTAAAGACAAATAACATGCTGGAATGTACATGACTTGAGAATTACATGATAACATACATTAAGGGCAGTCACACAAAAGTAAAACATTTGCAACATACACATACCTGAACAACTACATAGCGAGGCGGATCTCTGGCCATGGCACTAAAATCATTCACCAGATCTTTGAACCTCGGTCTGCTGTCTGGGTCAATCATCCAACCTGCCATCCAAATATATAATCAAGATGTCAATCAATCATCTTCAACACTACCAACATGCAACTCTGTTAGAGACGAGTAATAATGGCAACTATTCAAATTATAATGTTGTAATGAACGCCTGCATCGATGAGGAATTAAACTGACTAAACAGGAAGTAGACTACCCCAGAGATTTATTAAATCAGATCAACGCTGCAGTAAGAGCTACTGACATTTGACCATGATCAAGTAGACATCGATGGTGCAGATGAGGGGCTGGGGAAGCCGTTCTCCTTCCTCTAAAACCTCTGGGATTTCTCTCGCTGGGATCATGTCGTACGGTTTAGCACCATACGTCATCAGCTCCCAGACAGTCACCCCTGAGAAGGAAACGTACCATTACAACAGCACAACATTGACTCTACAATAAAATATTGACCAAAATAACGACGGGCATGAAGTCAGTCTGTAAGTAAAATCAGTGCGAGAGATTTCACATTTAAACACAAATTTAAGCCAACGTTTATTATCACATTAATTGCATTTGCACTTACTGATATAAACCATTTTCTAAATTTACTACTACTTATCAGAAGCATTGCAATCAATAATGCAAGCTACTATTGTTCCAAAATAAAGTGCCTGCTATTAAAACTTTGTCACTAAAATTATTGATGAAAGAAAACAATGTTTATTCATTAAAAAACAAAAACATAGTTCACATCATTGAAACCTTCCTTACACCTTATGCTAAATTAGAATAACTGTTCTGGGTTTTTTTTTTTTAAATACTGACCGTAACTCCAGACGTCACTCTGATGAGTGAACTTCCTGTGCAGAATAGACTCCAGGGCCATCCATTTTATTGGCACCTAGAAACAGATATAGAACACAATTTATATAATAAATAAATTAATAGATAAGTGTGAACGTCCTTGGTGCAGATGCTCCTGCATTCACTGCCCTATCTTACCTTCCCTCCATCGGCGTGATACTCAGTCTCGTCTATATCGAGCAGACGGGCCAGACCGAAGTCAGTGATCTTCACGTGGTTTGGGTTTCTAACCAAAACATTGCGGGCGGCCAAATCTCTGTGGACCAGCCGGACTTCCTCCAGATAACTCATCCCCTACCCCAACACACACACGCACACACACACATCATCACCCACAAATCCACGAGTCCACAAATATACAAACTGATACCACATCGAATTTGAAATAAGATGATTACATACCTTGGCGATCTGGACGCACCAGTTGAGGAGGAACTGGGAGCCGATGCGGTCTTTGTTCTCCCTGACGTAGTCCAGGAGGCAGCCATACGGCATCAGCTGTGTGACCAGCTGCACCGTGGAGGTCAGACAAATCCCCAGCAGGCGACACACATAGGGGCTGGCCACTCCTGCCATCACATAGGCCTCCTGGGGTAGACAGAGGAAAGATGTTGAGGGGTTGAGAACTGTATTTAGGTGTGCTATAAATGTCAACGTGTGTATGTGGCTTGTACTCACATCAAGGATCTCTTTGTTGGCCTTTGGCGAGGTGTTCTCTCGCAACACCTTAATGGCCACTGGTATTTTCACATTTTCCCCATCAGGAGACCATACTCCCTGGAACAAATCATCAAAACCATTCAAAACTCACCAAAGACATAAAGGTTCAAATCTAAATAACAACCAATGCTGACGTATTGTTAAAGAACTAGCTCACATACCTTGTAAACAGTACCAAAAGCTCCTGCACCCAGGACCCTGAGTTTTTTCAACTCTGTCTCCTTCAGAATGCGCATCTGAGCCTGATTGGGTGACGCACCACTTGGTGTTAACGGCTCCACCAGCTGTACACATGAAGGAAGCAGACGGCGGATTTTGACATTACACACCACAACACCCAAGAGGAACCTAAGAACTAAATCATGCACCGACCTTTATTTTATAACACGTCTCATTTATGTTTGGCATTCAACAACACACTACAAAACAACTCATTTATAACTGGTGCTTCTCATCATGCCCGATGCACACCTCATGTTCTTGCAGGATCCTCCTCATCGTCTCTTTCCTCTTCAGCTTCTTCTGTCTCTTCAGGTAGAAGACCAGCAGAGCCAGCAGGATGAAGAAGAGCACCACCCCACCCACTGCAGCTGCGATGGTTGTACCCGGTCTGAACAGAGAGAAACACCTCAGCACAGCTGAAAATAAACTTTTCCTCAAAAGAAACCTTTTTTGAAAACAAAATAACACCATGTTCATGTCTGAATAGTTGACGTAGCTCACCCTGCCCTGGTATCCATGGGGCAGCCCCTCTCATCCATCACAGTGCAGCTGGAACAGAGAAGCGCTGGATGTGAAATGGTTCTCATTATGTGTGCAGTATGTGCTTGTGTTTGTGGTGGGTGTCCACTCACGACAGTGTGCAGTTGGTGTTGCAGGGCAGACAGTGTCCTGAAGCATTGTTGTACTTCCACACAGTTAGCTGATCCTCTTTCACGTTGCTGGGACAACGGTCCACACAAAAGTCACCGTCCTGGAACTTTCGACACTCTTTACAATGTTCTGCACCCTGAAGGCACACAGAGAGGAATACCTAAGTACAAAACCATTTTGAACACATCTTCCACTATTTTCTTTCCCCCCTATTTTTGATTGTGATAGTTTTTACAGTAGAGACAGGCAGGGAAGAAATAACATGAAGGATGACATGCAACAAAGGTCCCCAGCTGGAATTGAACCCACGGATAGTGGTTAACATGGTATGTGCACTAGACCACAGGGATGTCCCTGGGTCATAATTTCTGACTTGCAGTGTAAAAGCTTCGGTCTGAATAAGTGGCCCAGTGCTGCATTCAGATTTAAAGAGAAAGCGGCAAAATCTGGTTGTGTACACCTTTTCATATTTTGTTATTCTTATGAAACCTACCAAAATATACCATTATCTTACCGGGCCGTTACAGGAGGCAGAGCCATTGAGATGTCGACACTCTGCGTGACAGGCAGCACACAAAGATCCATTTGTGTATTCACGTATAGACCTGCAACACAAGCACAACAGCCAGGGATGTAACATGACATCATACTACACAGTCTGGCATTTGTTGGATCCTTTTACCTAAAGCACCCGACACTGTCACATTTTTAGACACATACATCTTCCAAAATCAGTCCTGTTACTGCGCTGACTCCCCAGTGTTATCACATGTATTTGCTTTGTCAATGATCTACAGTTGCTAAAGGGCACAATTGTAGTTAAAAGCTTTCACATTGATTTATTGTGATTACTTTTGCATTTGGCATTGACTGTCAATCCAGTCAACCCCATATAAATCCATCCGTTCACACTATACTTTAGGTGAACAGTTTGGGGAAGGCCCTTTTCTGTTCCAGCATGACTGTGTCCCAGTGCACAAAGCAAGGTCCATAAAGGCATGGTTGGATGAGCACAGAGCCCTGACCTCAACCCCACTGAACACCTTTGGGATGAACTAGAACGGAGATTGTGATCCAGGCCCTCTCATCCAACATCGGTGTCTGACCTCACAAATGCTCTTCTGGATGAATGGGCAGAAATTCCCACAGACATGCTCCAAAATCTTGTAGAAAGCCTTCCCAGAAGGGTGGAAGCTGTTATAGCTGCAAAGGGGGGACCAACTTCAAATTAATGCCTATGAATTTGGAATGGGATGTCATTAAAGCTCCTGTCGGTGTAATGTGTAGGTGGCCCAATACTTTTGTACATATAGTGTACATTGCCGTTGATGTGTGAATGAGACCAATCTGTAAAAAGCGTTTTGGTAACCATTAAGGTTGAAAGGCCTTATGTAAGTGAAGTCCAATGTCAGGCATTTCCTGACATGACTGATGCGGATGTTCTTCTTGGAAGGACAGTCTCCATTCCACAACAGATGCCTGAGGAGGCTATATGACATCATCTGGCCTAACAAGATCACAACCTTGGAATTATGCAAAAAACAAAACAAAAGCATCAACATGATTACCACAATAAAGCAATGACGACAGCGATAGCAGGCCCATATGCTTTGAATAAAGCAGATTGCATCCAAAAGGTTGCAGTGAGAATGACCTGGCTGTGATAGACAAGATAGTGAAGATAAGGATGGGATGGAGAGGATCAAGTAAGTAAAAACATTTTTCTGATATGTTCTCAAAATTCTTCATTGGCATTGAACAGTTTACAGTTTCTCTATTAGGGTAATGAAAACAATAATCCAAGCCTCACTCTAACAAAAAATGAAATACATTTTACAGTTTATCAATGTACTTTAAAGGAAACAGCGTTGAATTGCCTTGAAAGATTTTGATTAAATTTGATGGAACTCTAGATGTGATTCTTTCTCTGGTGTTCATTAAATTAAAAACATACCAGTTGAGAACCACAACTCAGTCCACTTGAACTATTTTAAGGAAATCAACAATATTGATTATACTTTTTAAATAAGAACACATTATGGGAACATGTTTTGAAATATCAGCTCTGTGGTATTAGTGAGCTTTGGAATTTTTCAGACATAGCAGCGGCCTGAATTCCACAGTGTGGCTGGTTCTCATAGAGTCTGTTCAAAGTTATTTGGCACCATAATGGCTTGTCATGTACTACACAGAGGCTCGGGCACCAACATATGGTACTGCAACGTATTCTTTGACAAATGCTATGGCAAAGTTACTCAGCCTTTTTGGATGCTCAGACCTCATTGACAAACTAATCCATCACCAGAGTTCGGTGTTTTGCCCTGTCAGAGATTAAGAAAAAAGGTTTGGAGCGATTGCAATTTTTTTTGAGACTGTGAGCATCCTCCAAGGTTTTCATATGTGGGGAACATATTGCATACAAATCCTTAGCTCTGGAACCACAGTTTTGCTGGCATGAGACTGAATACAACTCAGGTTGTCTTTGCTCTGGATCCAAAACTTTACAACATCTTTATCCACTGCCTTGATGAAGACTGAAAGAGCTGTGTGACTGGATGGCTCCCACTGTGATGTCCTATATTCTGATTTTGATGTTGTAAAATTACTAAAATGATCCTGTAGAGGTCACAATTAAATCTGATTCTCAATCTCAGTTTTGCTACCAAGGCATTTTTATGTAGGTGGAAAAAAAACAATAGTCAAAATAGAAGCAGCACAGGTCCACATATCCTGACGTTCAGTCTCCAGTATGGGTCAAGATCCAAAAACACTGAATAGCATCTCTCTAGTAGTGATTATGAAATGGCTTGGCAAATGACTATAGTTTTAAAGCAGACTTTACTAATGCAGACTGTACTTTAAAGATCTGTGGTCTTCAAGCCCAAACCGAGATAAAAAAACAAACATCACTATGACACCAACAGGGGTTATTTTGTCAGACTTGACATACAACTACTTTCACAGACTCGGTAGTATGTGACGCTTTGTTAATGTAAAAGTGGTAGAGTTGATGTTAATAAGTCGCTTTAAGTAGACTTGGCTGGTTGATTTGTCCTGACTTTACTCTGACTTGTGCCTTGGACTCTTAAGGGCACTTGGAAAGAAAGAGAGGGTTGTTCTTTTCTTTCTAAGTCACATGTAGCATTTGAGCTAAATCTGCATTATTTGCAATTTCTGGCTCAATCTTTGGGTTCACAACAAAACAACACAATATTTCCCAGGCAATATTGGTTTGGACAGGAGCGTCTTGGGGTCTGGGTGATGCCAGTAGTCTGAGGTCAAAGCTAGAATAGAACAGGATCTTTATTCTGATAGCCACAAATCACTTGGATGCTGACAAATATAAAGGGAAAGGAGACATTCAGTTGAACAAGAGGTACATTAATATAAGACGCAATGTCACCATAGGGCGTGGAGGTGATGACAAGTCTATGTTTGCACAAAAGCCTAATATATTATACTGTTATCTCTAATCTGTGGAGGGTCTGTCAGCAATTTCGGTTTTGCTTTACATTCTGTGAGTTCTTCAGAAATGCCCTTTGTTCAGCCCCAGAATCAGGGCCATAGTGACAGAATTTCTCTACATCTACATTTCATATAATGAAAAACTGCAGTGCCTGTGTTAGTTCATATGTGCTCAATGTAAAGAGAGGCAGGGGCTCTGGAGGACCGTGCTCAGGATCAATAAACGCTCTGGCATAGGATTCCCGTGCCCCTGGCTCATGCAGAGACAAAATATATGAAAAACAAAAAAAGGCTTGCCAGCGAGCCTTTGGGGACTCTGTGTGTATTTAGTCTAGCTCCCAATGTCCTTCAGTGGTTTTAGTTCAAAGCACGTAGAGTCTGAGCCAAAAGCAACTGTGAAACCAGCCCCTTGATCACAGTGGCATTGCCTTTGATTGAATTTAGCATTCGGTGGTGGGTCGAGAACTCAGCAAGAAGGTGTGTGAGGTAGAACACGCAGAGGTCGAAGTAGTCATGTCCAATTTCCCAGTTATGTGAAGCTTAGTTTGGAGTGAGAGAGACAGCGAGAATGAAAAAGGGAGAGAGAGAAAACGTTTGATAAACACAACAAAGGGAAATGCAGACAAAACAATCACATGGTCAATACCTGCAGAGACATTGTTGATGGTAAAACAGGGAGCTGCACTGATGAGCTGAAATAAAGTTCTGAAGGATGTAAACACAAGCATGTAAACACAGGCATCACACTGTAACACTTTGACACAAAAGTAGATATCAATGATGTCTTAAGCCTTATGGTATATATTAGGCAATGTCAGGTAAGAAAATTGGAAAATGTAATCAGATACTCATCACTTATTGAAAACGCCATTACACTACTATCTTAAACAACTCTAACACTACCACAACCATATTTCATCTTCTGTATCTACACATGTAGACAAAATTGTTGGTACCCTTGTTGGTACATCGCTTGATTGCAGTGATTACCTCAAAAGGTTATGCAACAAAATATTAAGTTAAGGGTACCATCATTTTTGTCAGGCCAGTTTCATTAGTTTGTTTTTTAAAATGATTCTGTTAAACCAAAATTCAAAAGCAATGTCTGATGTTTATTACTTGATTTTCAGTAAAATTTTATTTATTACTACTTTTGTCAGTTTCAAGTTATTTCAGTGACCGTGTTTTTCTTTAACGGAAGGGTACCAACAATTTTGTCCACATGTGTAGATACAGAAGATGAAATATGGTTGTGGTAGTGTTAGAGTTGTTTAAGATAGTAGTGTAATGGCGTTTTCAATAAGTGATGAGTACTTGATTACATTTTTCAATTTTCTTACCTGACATTGCCTAATATATACCAGCTCAGCAACACCAACATTCAGTCAACTCATACTATGAAGGAAAACCATTATGAGACCATCCAGAGCTGCCGACAGATCCACCAGGCAGGGTGCTGGGTTTAGTGTCTTTGACATGTGGAGCTAGGGATCAAACCGCCAGTACTGGGACTAATGGTCTACTCACTCTACTCCTTGTGCCACAGCCACCCAGAAAGAGATCATGTTTTACACTCATGTTCTACCCCTACACATATGACCCATATCTGAATCAAGGGTCTGAGGATGGTGGGTGTACAAAACCCCTTTGAGACCAATTAGCCATTTGTGATATTGGGCAATAGAAATAAAAATTGACTTGAACCCAAAACCTTTAGTTATATATTAAACAGTGAATCAGGAATTCCGATGACAGGTATTATGGAGATTGTAATGTTGTCATTTATATCACATTCTTGTGATATAAATCACAACATCTCATTGCATAACAATTTCTGAAATATATGGATCATAAGCAGTGAACAACACAAAGATGAGGTGACACTGTAATAAAACCTCCTCAGGTACAGAGACAAGAGACTTCTGAGCTCACTGACGTCTCTCCCTCTGTGTCTCTCTCACCTGACTAATTACTAATTATCCCAATGAAGCCTCATCAGGATCGAGGTGGGGGAGAGGACGGGCGACGGAGCATTCAGACATAGAGAAGAGGCAGACGGTGGGTGTCTGTCTCCTCGCTGGGCGTGAATGAGGCACTGCCGCCTGGCTGCTCACTGCAGAGAGGAGGCACTCACAAGGCAGGCGTCAGGAGCCATTGGATGGTATGATTACAGTGTTCCCCCCTGCCATTCTCCATGTTGGCCTGGTTGTCCTGCATCACTTCTCTGATGCATCGGATACATCTGTCACTGTTGAGTCTGAATCACTTGCTGATGCAAAGCTCAAGCTTACTCTCCTAGTGCACAGTGCACGATTAGGCAGGTATGGTTGCTTGGGGCAAAATAATACCCAATATCTATCTTAAAGTTGACTGACAGAGACAGTTTAAACAAAAAGAATGATATCAAGATTTTTAGTCAGTTGTATGTGGCAAGATTTAAAAACCATGAATCCTACATTTCGTTCACCCAGTTCAGTTTTTACAGTCTTTGTTAAATAAAATTATACTTTCTAAGCCAGAATTGAGATAACCCTCATGACATCATCAGTTTTGTTTTCTCAAACTTGACAAAAAAGACATGTACATATACTACAGTGAGTTAACTTATAAACTGTATACAATTAGTGGAGTGCCCTTTTAACAAATTCAAGAGCCACGTTTTAACACAGTTATCATAGGCTGAATAGTAGCCTTGACTACCAAACTGACATTTAACTGTAAAAAAATCTTTAAACATGTTATTTTAAACATCTTAGAGCTCATTCACCACATTTTAATATATATCTCATCCAAAATAAATGCCAAAAATGACCATATAAAAATAAAGTGTGTTTAGTCATGTGTCTTTATGTGAGTTCCATACCATTTTGTATTTGCAACAAAATTCTATTATGTCTATCCAGTGTCGTGATATTGGGTGGGTGGGCTGAGAAATGCATTATACCCATCAATAGTTTGCGCTGCAGCAACAGCAGCATCATATCCGAGATACCAAGTTACAGCAACAAGACTTTATATCTTGTTATAACAAGTGCTCTAGAATAACAAGTACTCACAAGAAAGGCCTGGTGCCAAAAAAACTCTGTATCTCTCTCGCTTTCTCTCATGACTATTTTTCTCTGTACACATTAGCACATGCCATTTTTAACAAAAAAATGTATTTGCAAGAATGATGGAAGACTACATAATATATCAGAATGCTTCATTGTGTAGCCTACAATGTCAGAAAATGGTCCAGCTAGAGATGCACTACAAAACATGTTCCAGCTGTAACGACTGCCCAGAGACACTGCAACTGTTTTTAGTTTGTTTTCTAATCCATATGGCTGTAGTTTCTCCCTCGGGAATTTTTCGAGTCCCACCGCAGTTCTATCCACTGACGGGGAGTAACAGAAATCGCTGCATGATAGAACCATCAGTGAGGTACCTGAGCACCATCACTGGCTGACACATGATACATCGGCTGTCCCATCAGCTTGCACCGCCACAAATGGTGCCCGCAATATTCCTTCAGCCAGTTTTTGTCCATAAACTAACATGTAATCAAGCAACTCATTTTGGCAAGTGTTAGACATGTTCTTGGCAACCTGTGTGTTTGACAGGTGATCATCTAACTGGCTAAATCTAAAAAAGAGAACTGATCAACGAGGTTCAGAAAGAGGCCTCGCTGGAGTGAAGTCGGAGATTCGTCGTACCCCCCGCAGAGCTCGTGCGCCCCACAATATTCAGTCCACAATCCGAGACAGCCTGTTTGTCTTTCCCAGCTCGTTGTGTCTCTGCATAGCGATGCGGTGGCCCTCATCAAGTTGACAGGCAATGTTAACTTTACTCAACATTGATACAGTAGCTTTACTGAGAGCTTAAACTTATGATTTTATCTTTTTGTGTTATGTCAACATCGTTTGGACCCTGCGCCCCCTGTCTCTTCACTCTGTCACAGCACTGTAGCATCGCACTGGCTGTCATTGGTCAAAAGTCAGCGTCTCCGGGCTGAATGTATTTAGCCCAAATGCTCAGCAAATCAAGGGGGAGTACCACGACACCTGTCACTCACTTAACACGAATATGATTGAAAGCTGAGGCCGCTGTGTTTGGGCTGTAAAAACTAAATCCATTTAAATATATCCTGCATTTTTCTTGTCACTATTTGGTTCTGTTGCTCCTCTACGTCCCACCAAAATTGAAGACGATCTGTTTTAAGGTTTTTTACAATTATTTTATCATATTTATTGTAAAGGATAGGGAGGGCTTAGTCCTGTTAGCCCATTTATACCAGCCGTCGCTGTGTCTATCTATTATAAAAACTAATAAACTATTTCTGGAGGGATGTATTGGTTCAAGCATAAAAATGAATACCATAAACTGTGTCCCCATCGGTGTGTGAATGGGTGAATTAGACTACTGTTCTAGGTTAGATTACTGTTACAGCGCTTTGGGAACTGTTTCGGGTGAAAAGCGCTATATAAGAAAGAGTCCATTTAGCATTAGCCAAAATATTGACTTTGGTGCATTAATAGATTTTCTGTAGCATCAGATTTAAAGTTTACTACCCTCTTAAGCCATTTCAGGACAAAAAATGTATCCATTTAGTCCCATTAAAACCACATTTCTTTTATCTCATAGCCATTA
>JAVQJF010125390.1:0-17974 GCA_036023855.1 Gadopsis marmoratus | reverse complement strand
CTTGCCGTCTCCAGCCCTTCTCCTCCTTCTGAGCCTGCTCCTTCTCTTTATGAGCAGCTCTTCCTTGATCGGCCAGGCGTGTAGCTCATTACCTGATGGCTCGCAGGTGCGCTCCCATCTAGGTGGGACCCCTCCATACTTGGCCAGGCCTCCTCCTGGGGCTCCGAGGCCCAGGCCTCCAGCCTGGTCCTCCACATTATATACTGTTAAGTATTGAAATGTAAATATATAAATAAGGCCATATTGTCCCTACCTGCTTTTCACCATACTGTTTGGTATGACTGTGAGACAGGTATTAAATTGCATTCTATATGGTATTTAAAAAGGTCTTAAATAGGTCTTTAAAATAAACTATTAAATTGAACCAAGACCCAGCTGACAGCAGTGACAGGACTGATGAATTGCACTTTGGTCTTGTGGGCTCACCTAATGCAAAAGAATAACCTTATGTCCTTCTGGTGGACAGATGCCGGGGAGAAGGGAGGCCAGGTGTCTGGAGGCCAGAAGCAGCGCATTGCCATTGCAAGAGCTTTAATTAGACAGCCTAAAATCCTGATACTGGACAACGCCACCAGTGACTTGGACACAGAGAATGAATACCAGGTAGCAAACTACTGAGTTTCTCAAATTTTGCTCATTATGTACTATTGTTTTCTACATGTAACACCAAGTCATGATTGTACTGAACAGGTCCACCAAGCGTTGTTAAACCACGCCAACAACTGCTCCGTGCTACTGATATCCAACAAGATGAGTGTTGTAGAGAAGGCCAATCGTATAATTGTCCTCAATAACGGGATGGTGAAGGAGGAGGGCGTTCACGATGAGCTGCTGGAGAAAGGCGGCCTTTATGCTGAACTCGTGAGAAAGCAGAACATGGGCTTTCACCGTCAAGAAGAGGAGAGTAAAGATGCACACTGATAACGTGTTGGTGGTGGTTGCTCTCAAGTCAGAGAAGCAGTCGAGTCACAGGAAGGTTGCTGGTTAAATGTCCAGACTTAAAGGGTCAAAACTCAACCAGTACTTGTTGTATAAATAACACCTTCAATGAGAAACCATATTTCATAGTACATACAAGTGTTGCTAGAGTTTTTGCCCATTAAGAATATTTCCCTTCTCATGCACCTTGGAAGTGGGTCAAGTTGTACTTTAAAGTCCTACTCTTGGAATTCCAGACGGACATGAAAAACGTCGGCAGCCCCTGAAATAGACGTCTGAACCCCAACTGCTCCAGGAAGATCGGTCCTACTTGGACTAGGCGATATGGATAAAATCCTCTATCATGATATGTGATATTGATGTATATGATAATATTGTCTATTTTCTGGAACAATAACCCAATTTCAAAAATGACATGTAGGTATTTCATCACATTGATGAAAACAATCATCAGAAATCAAGTCCTGCTTATTGACTTTGACCTCGATGGTCTAATATAAATTTGAATCGTCCCATGATATTTAGCATCATATCATCCAACCGGGTCCCACTGGGCAGCTCCCATACACCAGGGGGCGTTAATGTGAATCATCTTGAGTTTATCATGATCACACACACACTTGCTTCAATACACTGCAACTCTAAATGTAGAAGAGATCACTCAACTAGATCTTAGGTATTCCACTATGCTATATTTAAGAATGAGTGTTTCTAAATGTTCTGGTTGTGTGTGTTTTTCATATGCGCTTCGTTTTATTTTTGTGATACTTTCCCTGCATTGTTGCTTTTGTTTGTAGACTGTTTCCCTCCCCAGAGTTACGGCAGCAACGCTTTCGAATTCATCCTTTCTTCTCTATTATTTTTTTACTTTTGGATTTACGATGGCATGGAAGCTTTTAGTCAGAGCTACAATATTCTTGCACCTATATGAACCAGGTGATTATGGGTGGCTGCAGTTTTCCAGGTATTTTTTAGTTTATTTGTTTTTGTCAAGCACCCCTGTCCTGGACAAAGCACGGACTCTTTACACATGTTTCATTTTGCTTGCACTTTAAGGGGCACTCCAATAAAACGGGGTTATCAACTTCAACTCTGATCATTCTTTTAAAAAACTAAATATGTGAGTCCCTTAGCTTTATTAAAAACTGCAGTAATAAATAGCTGGAATACCACTTTAAAATGTTGTGTCCCGCACCAGGATAAGTAATTACACTTAGTTATACTTTGACAAAGGGACCCTCTTGACCATCAATCCTTAGCATTAGTTGCTGATTTTCAGAAAATGATTTCAGCTCAAGCCATTTTGGTTTTAAAGTCTTAAGGCATGGCTGAAAAGGCTGTGGGGTTCATGGTGGCAGGTTGTGGAAAGTGTGTTGCTTTAAATACAGAATATCAGTTTTACTACCTGAAATCAGATCAATCACAATAGGAGATAGGAGATCGAGTGACAAAGACACAGAAATCTGTATCGTCAGGTTGAGTCAGCACGACCACCTTGCCCCGGATCCTGAACAGGAAAAGAAGCACCCCCCCCCCCCTCCTCCTTGCATCACAGAGCTCATTACCAGGTTTCTGTAAAACACTGAAGGCCCTCTGCTGGAGGAACTGGAGAACAACCTCTGAGCCACACCACTCTAAAACTGTTGTATACCATTTTTGTGAAGCCTGTCAGCCTATACCGTTATTTTATTAGGGGGAATTAAATAAATTGAGTTAATAAATAAAATAAGGAGTTATATCAATAGTAGCTGGCTGACAGAGAGACAGAATATGCATGTAAAACTGTCAGTTAAGGCATCAAGTCATTACGGAAGAGGATTAGGGTGACGTGTGAATCTTTTTTGAGTTTTATTAGAATTCTGACTTTAATTTTTTTAAATTCCAAGAATAAAGTCAGACTTCCGAGAATAAAGTCAGAACTCGTTCATATCCAAAGTGTAACACGTACATTTTACAACATGTTATATACATATTTATATTGCATAAATATCTATATATAAAAGTAAAGCTGTGGATGCCTTGAAGCTCAGTCTAAAAACTGCAGCTGAGTTCAGCGCAGTGCGGCGGCGGCGGTTCGCCACCATTGTGTTCAAAACACGACGAGAACAAGATGTACCACCATTGAGAGCGGGGCGTGTGCTCGCGTCGACGGACGTCTGTTTCAGCCAATAGGAGCGCAGGATCGCCCCGAACGTGACAGGAAATACACGGCACCGCCACGTGGTGGGTTTATATAGGGTCAAGCGGAAGCGTTTAAGCGCCATTTCATTGCGGAGTTCCTCGGTGGTCCTTCGGTGGAAGTGCAGCGTCAACAGTGGTGGAAAAGCTGAAATTGCAATAACACGCCGCCTTCAGCCCGATGGACGCGGCCGTCAACCCGCCTCACGACAGGTAAGGCCCGCAGTGATTGTCGCCGATGCCCGCTTGGCGTGAGGAGGTTTGATCTGCGCTGCAGCGCTAATGACGGCGGACCGACGTTAAATGTAAACACACAACGTTAGCCTCCCGATGACACCGCTAGCTTGTCAGCCAACGGCTGACGTTTAGCTTTTACAGCAGATAAAAGCATCATGACTTGCTTGACGTCTACTATATTGCGGGGAAATAAGTAAACTCGCCCACTCTTTTAAAAAAAAAAATTAAAAAAAATTATTTTTAGCTTGTAGCTTCCACTAGTGAGCTGACACAAAGAAGGCAAAAAAAAAAAAAATGACAGCTGCATCCCCACCGGCTGCTCCCCGCCGGCTTTTTGTCATTCATCGCTCAGGCACCCTGCCACCGCTGACCTCGCAGCCGGTGTGACAATCGCAAGATAGCCGGCAATAAAGGCCATGTTCAGTATGCTTCTAACGCGGCGTGCGCCTAATTCAAAAGGTAAGCAGCGTGTCGGGGGCATTGTTGCCGTGGACACGGTAGCTAGCTAGCTGGCTAGCTTTTCTGCCAGTATAGCAGCTAGCCAGCTAGCTAGCGCTCTGCTAGCTTTGCCTGCAGCTCACATCTCCTGTGCGTGCGTGTGTGTGCGTGCGCGCCGTGGCAAGATGACTGGCAGAGCAAAAGGGGGTTTGAACCTTCCTAGAGCGGCACCGTCGGAGGGAGAGGTGGTGTTGCTGCTTCGCTGGCAGAAAACCGCCCGTCTGTCATTGCGGGCCAGTGTTTACAAACAGCGAGGGCGGGGCGTCCGGAGCACGCGACCGCCAGCTGTTGGGGCGTAAATCCAGGAGTTTTGCCATTAAACGGTGACCTGTTTCGTTGGCTCCGCTGTGTGTGCGAGCACTAATCCCTCGTCAGTTGACGAGATACAGATAATCTGGATCCAGACACGTTTCGGTCATGTCTGTGGCTTTGCTGTGAAAACACTTAACTCCATGGTAAAGTGATGTCTGTCCCTCCTCGTGATGGCAGTGTTGTCTCTTGTGTTTAATTGATTGGATGTTTTATATTGTAATGTATTTGGTACACAATGGCTCATGATTATGCTCATGACTGGTGCGGTTCAGCCATTCTTTGTGTCGCTGGGATTCTGACTGAATCAGCTCACACAGCCTTTGCCACAGTTTGTGTGTCAGTGGTTCAGGTGTGTGTCCTGGACTCTGCGGTGAGGTTTAACTTCTTCTAAATCTGGCTCGTGTGCTCCGCTTAAGAGGGAGGTGAAAAGGGGATGATGGGGGGTTTATGGTAACATGGTGGCTTCGTCCAACTACATGGACTGAGAGACTCGTCTGGTCACATGTAGTGTTGTTGAGCCACAGCCAAGACTTAACTCTACTCCTATTAATTCATATTGGGACATTTGTCCTTTGCATTTTAGCCCATTCTTAATAGTAACTGTAGGACTAGTGGCCAGCTGTAGCTGTAGTGGCCAGGGGCCCACTCTAATTTTGAGACTGCAGAGCCTCAATCAAGGGCACTGGCAGGAGAATTCATGACATTAATTCCTTTTGTAAATAGGAGGAAACCAGAGCTCAGAGTATTGGCCCTGTACTGTGCAAGGTTACTATTTTGTTGCTGCTGTGCATCCTTGCAATTTACAAAAAACAAAAGAGCTAATTTACATTTTTTTTAATTCTTTCACGAAAGTGGCTGTAAAGTTAAGCGTTTACAATAAAGCCATCTCACTGAGCATGGGGAGTGACAAAGATGTAATCATCTCTCTAGTTCGTGCTTTATTTTAAATATGACAGTGAGAGTGCGAGACATTCAATTTAACTTACATTTTCAGGTACGGATATAGTGCAGAATCAAAGTATTTTTCCCATGATTTGTCACATAACTTTATGACCACTGACGGGCATATTAAAATATTACTGCCGGTTCTGATAGAAAGGTGTCGGAACACACAGAGCATCGCAGCTTGTTGCATATGGGGCTGCATAGCCGCAGACCGGTCAGGGCGCCCACGCTGTCATCGTGTTATGGCTGATCGGTGTATTTATAAGCCAAAGCTGTTTCTTATGTTTTTGTGGAGCTAAATGTGATTTTAGGGTCTTCTCATCCAGGCTTACAATAAGTGACTGTTTGTTTTTTAGCTGGGGAGGATCCATGCGATGGCGGTTCCCATGACTGTGCTAAAAGTAGCAGCCTTTTGATAGAATCCTTGTTCTCTAGATGACGCTTAGCTGTCTGGGATGGCAGAGCCATAGTTTCACTGGTCATGTTTTTATGTGCATGGAGCATGTATATGTTGTACTATCTGACAGGAGGGGTGTAGCAGATTGATGAATCGATGGCTGCATCAATGGGGGTGGCAAAGGTCAAACAGCAGTCAACTTAAAAGCCAGTTACCGGTTCCTTCACAAGCAGGCATCGCTCTCTCTGTGAACCTTGTGTGTCTGTTATATTCGAACACAACGATTTGTTCACTCCCCCTTTTTAAAAAAAAAAAAAAAAATCTTTCTTCATATTGAGAATTAACATATTGTTTGTACTGTCATTTGCACCACTTTTATTATGAGGTCGTATTTATGTCTCGCCTCCCCTCCAGCTCTCTGGTCGGGTTGTCCAGTGGCGGGATGGACCAACACAGCAGCTCAGGCAAACGCATTCGCAAGCCCTCCTTGCTGTACGAGGACTTTGAGAGCCCATCTCTGCCGCACACAATGACCCAGGGGCCTCCTGTCCCACCACAGCCCCCAGTGAAGGATCCCAGCCGGCCAGGCCGCATGACCAACCAGCTGCAGTTTCTCCAAAGGACCCTGATGAAGTCTCTGTGGAGGCATCACTTTGCCTGGCCTTTCCATGAGCCTGTGGATGCCTACAGGCTTAACCTACCAGTGAGTTCAGCAAAGAGACTTTCACTTTCTACGTTCACTTTAATTCTGTTGTGTTCTGTTTTATGTTTCTGCAAGTCATGGTGTTGCCTAGGGACAGATGTAAAAGTAAAAATCCCCTCCTGGATGCTATCTCTGTTGTTTTCAGTTGAGTTGCAATGTTCAGCGTGCTCCACAAGTTTAACTTTTCATCAAATCTCCATGTGTCTCGCTATCATTCTGCCCTTTTCAGGATTACCATAAAATTATCAAACAACCCATGGACATGGGGACCATCAAAAAGCGTCTGGAGAACAACTTCTACCGGAGTGCAAGTGAGTGCATACAGGACTTCAACACAATGTTCACCAACTGCTACATCTACAACAAGGTAGGTTGAAAGATAAAAAAACAGATCTTTATCCATCGTGTTTTTGTTCTCTTTTTCTTTTCTCTCTTTACTTTTTTTTTTCCTTAGTAAGATGGCTCCACTCTGATTTACATCTGACTTTCCTCAGAGCAGAGATAACTGCACAGTTTATATAAAGGTCAAGGCAGCTGGGGTAGATGTCCAAATGTAGATTTGCACCAACTTCTAACATACCGTAGTTTTTAACTGACCTAACAGTTTTTTAGTTTTTTAAAAGTTTTTGACCTGCATATATTGTACTTGTGAGGGGAAAATTAAATGTCTAGTTGACAAGGAAACAAATGACTACAGCATGTAGCTGTTGTGAAATGTGGTGTTGCCTCTGGCAAATGTAGTATACAGCTGTGGAAAAAAATTAAGAGACCACTGCAAAATGATCAGTTCTCTGGTTTTACTATTTATAGGTATGTGTTTGAGTAAAATGAACGTTGGAAAATTTGGAGTGGTCTCTTAATGTTTTCCAGAGCTTTAGATCCTTTATCAAATTACTTTTACAAATCAGACAGCTGCTCTGGACATGTGGACAACACAGTGTCGGTTGCACATCAGAGAAGCTTACAATGATCATATAACAGCAACTACTGTACATCTTCCACTTTGATTCTGTCTTAAAATCTATGGGTGACACCAAAGATAATTTTCACCATCAGTTTCAGCCATTTATAGCCAATTTTTACTTCTGTTATTAATTTAATTTATACAGTCTTAGAAGCAATGACAAACCCCAGAACAAGTATTTGTGCAGTTGTGTCAAGCAAATGTCTGGTATTTAATGTGTTGGAAGTTTTCCTCTGTTGGCACATGAATTAATGAGCTAATCGTTAAAACACAAATAAAATTGATCCATTAGATTTAAAATCTGTCCCGAGAACAGTATTTATTGTGACTATTTATGACTTCTGCAGTGTGACGATGTGTTTTATAAATTATTTTCTTGGCTAGCCAATGGACGACATTGTGCTGATGGCCCAGTCCTTGGAGAAGATCTTTCTCCAAAAAGTGGCCCAGATGCCCGAGGACGAGATTGAGCTCCCTCCTCCAGCTCCTCGAAGCAAGAACAACAGGGGACGAGGTCGAAAATCCTGTGAGTTTGTGGCAAAGTCTTTGCGGAATTTGAATGTAGTTATTGTTTTTAGTTTATTATAGAATCACGTCAGCAGTTATGCAAAATGTCTTGTTGCAGAAATGTATCACGTAAACGCAGCATTCATGCTGCAAGCCGCTTAACAAGCCATGCATGTCTCCAGTGCTAATACACGTCCTCCAAACTATTCAGACATAGTTCTCTTACTAAAGTTGAATATGCTGTGTCTTTCAGCATCGAGGGCTCAGCAGGTGCCAGCGGTGTCCCAGTCGGCTTACTCCCCGTCTTCCTCGGACACTGGGGAGTCCATGCTGGCCAACTCTCCCCAGACTGTGCTGACCAAAAGCCTGCCTCCGGCTAACATCATAGTCCTGCCCCCTACCCAACCCACAAGCAAGGTATATACAAAAACATGCAATGATAATAATTAGTATAATTTGTGTAGAACCTTCCTGCTGCACACATAAAAATGTGACCAGTAAGTGAGGGTTTACTTACTTTGTTATCGTCCCTGTACCCTTAGACACAACTAGGGGCGTAACAGCATAATTAATGAATATTCTTCTACAAAAACATAAATGTCGGGAGTGGGGTTGCTGAAACATCTAGGTATCTTAAAAGGCAGACGCAATACAAATATTTGAGTGCCTTATGCAAAGAAACATTGCAATATATTTCATATTCAGCATTTTTGTTGTAAGAAATGTGTTGAATTACATGCATCAAAAGGATTGGACTAAAGACACAATATTGTGATCCTAGTGACTTCTAAACTCTTTATTTCTAGAAAAAAGGTGTCAAACGTAAAGCAGACACCACCACCCCCTCCACCATGGGTTTGACGGGAGCAACGCACATGGTGGGCCTGGGGAAAGGAGGCCATGGGGGCCAAGTCCACGACACCTCCATGCACAATATCTCCATGGGCGGTATGAGCTTGGAGACCCCACCTGGGATGGGCCTGGTCAGGAGCTCCGGCGGTCCTGTCCTACTCCAGCCAATGATGGCAGGCACTGGGCGCAGAGTGGGCAGCGGGCGCCCCATTAAACCCCCCAAGAAGGACTTGCCTGATTCTGTCCAGGCGCAGCCCTCGAGGAAGGGCAAGCTAAGCCCTCAGCTGAGGCACTGCAGCGGGCTGCTGAAGGACATGTTGTCAAAGAAACATGCTGCGTACGCCTGGCCTTTCTACACACCTGTGGACGCAGCTGCACTGGGACTTCATGACTATCACGATATCATTAAGTGTCCCATGGACCTCAGCACCATCAAGGTGACGTCTCATATGCTTTGTAATGAGAGTAATAGACAACGTACAGTGCTCGTACAAAGTGTTGCGTTTGGAAAAAGCTTAATTTTAACCATTAAGTTTTCAATGTTGGGAATATGCTTGGTCGATTTTATATGCTCCCTGAAAAATGCTTGATTTTCAACAGAATCTGATGTTTCATCATCTACAAAATCACTCATGTAAACCACAACACCTTTGTTTTCTTTGAAACAATCCCGTCGCCATATTTATAGCTCCTACTGTGTTACTAATTACATAGTGAAGTTATGTTGCTACAGATCTCTTAATGTTAGAATGCCTTTTTAAATGTAAAACACTGTTGACTAACACAGAAGGAAGTAATGAGGCTGAAAATCTGTAAGAAAATGTCAAGAAAAAAAAAACAAAAAAAACTTCTAAATACTAAAATCGTTCTTTCCCAACTCTTCATCAGAGGAAGATGGACTGTCGTGAATACCGGGACGCCCAACAGTTTGCAAGCGACGTCAGACTCATGTTTTCCAACTGCTACAAGTACAACCCACCTGACCACGACGTTGTGGGCATGGCACGGAAGCTGCAGGTGAGCCCAGCCGTCTATTCTACTTTTTAAATAATCCGACTGAAATGAAAGTGCAGCAGACCGTGAGGGCTGATTTTATAATACTCCTTTCCCCCTTTCCTCCTCCTTTTTGATTTTGGACTTATTGTGCCGCAGGATGTGTTTGAGTTCCGTTTTGCCAAGATGCCAGACGAACCACACATGGATCACACGGCCATGTCAGTGAGTGGCCACCCAACATCCTCGTCTTCATCCTCTTCCTCCTCCTCGTCATCCTCTTCCTCCACCTCAGAGAGCGAGCCCAGCAGTGAGAGCGAAGAGAGTGCGAGCAGCCCCAACTCAGACAGCGAGGAAGAGCGAGCGTACCGCTTGGCTGAGTTACAGGACCAGGTGTGCACGCAAGTAAGACCTGCAGTACTATTCATTCATCCAGGTCTCTTTATGCAGAAACAGAAATTATTTTTAAACAATCTTTTTTTTTTTTTTTTTAATGCACTTTTCTAAACAGCTCCGAGCCATGCACGAGCAGCTGGCTGCCCTCTCCCAAGGCCCCATTGTCAAGCCAAAGAAGAAGAAGGAGAAGAAGGACAAAAAGGAGAAGAAGAAAAAGAAGAAGCTGGAGAAGCGAAGTCGAGGTGGCAGAAGCAGAGCTGGCTCTGAGGAATGGAAAATGCCTGGCAAGATACTGAAAAGCAAGGCTGCCAGAGCAGGTGGCTCCCAGGCCAAGAAAGCCTCGGGGAAGAAGAGTAACAAGGACAGCAAGTTAGTATTAAAATAATTGCCATCAAACTGTTTCTCACCTTCACATGAACGTGCTTCACAATATTTAGTAAAATAAACATAATCTTGCGTCTGTTATCACCTATTTAGAATGTCAAGCAGCTGATGATGATGAGCTTCAGTCCTGACTAACTCTTCCTCTTGTTTCTGAAGGGCCGCAAAGAAGCCGATCTACCCGCCGGTGGCCCCCTCCATGCTGCCGCACTACGACTCGGAGGAAGAAGAGGAGATCGTGCCCATGTCGTACGATGAGAAGCGCCAGCTGAGCCTCGACATCAACAAGCTGCCGGGCGAGAAGCTGGGCCGCGTGGTCCACATCATTCAGTCCCGGGAGCCTTCACTGAGGGACACCAACCCCGAGGAGATTGAGATTGACTTTGAAACACTGAAGCCATCGACGCTGAAAGAGCTGGAGCGCTACGTCATGACCTGTCTGAGGAAGAAGCCCCGCAAGCCCTACGCTGAGCAGGGTAAATGAAACGTCCGGCAGCATTTCTGGTTCGATAATGTCTTGAATGGTGGCTTTGCTTTGATTGAAGTTATTAGCATCACTGATATTTTACAGGTACAGTCAAATCACTATCAGTATATGATGCAGCCGTGTTTAAGGCCAATTTTGGGGGAAGCACATAATTAGTGCGGACCTTTGCAACTAAAATGAATTTCACTGCATCATGTCCCACCCTCAAGCAACAATGCAACTCATGCAGCTTTGTAAGGCTGTAGCAGTGAACCAGTGTGTAATTTAGTTTTGCTTTTTTTGAATGTCAAATGAGTCAATATTGATGACATTCGTGGTGTTTCAGCTGCACGTTGGTTAACGCAGAGCCTGCCAACCTCTTAAACAATATACGTATTTACTTTATTTTCTACGTGCGATGATGCACGTTGATCAGTATCAATGTGCCAACGTTGGCTACAAGGCTCATTTTCACATATCAGATGTTGGTCAGATGTTCAATTAGCCATTAAAACCCGCATGTCAGGGGAAGGCTGACGGGAACATGAAGCAGCTGAGCAGAGGATGAAAGGCTAAAAGGAGTAAGGCAAGCGACATGCATAGTAGAAGAGGGAATAATACAAAATAAAAACATGTTAAACACTTAAAACATGACAACACAGAGGACATGCATGAAACCATCAAGACAGTAATATGAGAACACAAGACAGGAAGCCAAGCAAATGAGAACGACTGATATCAAAATGAAGATCTGCTCCTTTGCATATAACCTGGTTAAGACCTGCTCTCATACCCAAAGTCAGATTTTATTCCCTCCTTACTGGATGTACTAAAGAAATAAAAATTTTACCATAGTATTACACCAAATTGACAGGCATGCAATGCAATTTTCTCAGCCAGCTAATGCACTTGACTTTAGTACTGCACCCGCATGTTTTATTCATTTCCCCCTCCCCCTGCGTCTGCCTTGGTGACTGAAGGGCTAGTTTTCCTGCTGAGTAAACCCTGCTGCATAAGCTCCTTAATGTCAATAATGTGATGTGGAAAGTTGATGATGAATTTTCAAGGTATGTATGTATAGAATGGCAACACAATGCCTGATGCATGAAGCGTTTAATTTGCTTTTATCTAGTTATTTGATGCTATAAAAATGGGGCGTGACATCATGATTGATAACTTGCTGGGTGCTAGCGATTGGTTCGGGCAGAGCCTCGATACCGAGCAAGATGGCAGCGTCCATGTGCAGTGAGGGGAAGTTGGAGACTAGAGTCCATGTGTGGACCCCAGGCCAGGTCGGTAACAACTTTGTCATCCTCTCTCGTGCAGCAGCAGCAGCAAAGAAAGGCAGTATTGGAAAGTCTAAAGAGGAGCTGACTCTGGAGAAGAGGAGGGAGCTGGAGAGGAGGCTGCAAGATGTCAGCGGGCAACTCAATTCTGTCAAGAAACCTGCGAAACCTAAAGGTGAGCTCACACGTCTCCATTCTCGTGTGTGCACGTGTTCCCATGCACACACCAAATGCACCTCAGAATCAGGTTTATTAGTGTGAGAAATGCGTAATTTTAATCGTTGTGTTTTCAATTGGAATATACACTTTGAACAATGCTTGATTGTCACCATAATCTGGCGTTTCATCTGCACAACCACTCATGTAAACCAAAAGTCTTTTTTTTTTTTAATATTTGAAATGAAACTAACATATTTGTTTGTTGGCTCTGAATTTACTCTTAAAAAGCTGTGCGAACCCTGTAAGTAGGTGTTCACGTACAAGGATGTTGCCTTGGTATATCGGAGCGTCATAAAGAAGTGGAAGAATTGCAGTAATAATATAAATATATCCCAAAAAATGTGCATTAACGTAACGCGCTCAGTCAGGCGTTTGGTATTTAGATGTAAACTACCTCTTGATTGTTGTTTGTCTTTAGTAAGATATTTTACAGGGTACATTAAAATGCTCTCTACCTGGCGTATCTGTACAACAGTTATTTATTTACGCTTGCTTATTGTTCTGTCCTCAGTGGAGAAGCCCAGCGCTGCGGAGACTCACACCCAGCCCTCGCGCCTCAGCGCCAGCAGCTCCAGCTCCGACTCATCTTCCTCCTCCTCGTCCTCCTCGTCCTCAGACACCAGTGAGTCAGACTCTGGTTGAGATCCTTAGAGAAAACACTAATAACTCAGGGACTTGGGCTGGCCCAGGACGAAACGCACCCTGAAACAGTAGTGGGCTGAGATATTGGATCCCGTGGTGAAAAGAGAAAAAAAAAAACACTGCCAAGTGGACAAAACATTTTTTGACTGGGGGATGTGAAACAACGTCTCTGTGGATAATCGTAGAACCCAAACACTAAATGCCTTGGTTTCCCCTTCCGTTGTAAGTACTTGTACAAATTTATGTTTCTTTTATAAAGAAGAATTTTATGGCGATCCCCCAAAGAGGGAAGTGGAGTGATTTTTTTTAAAAGGACGGAGGAGGAGGAGGAGAAGAAGAAGAGAAAAAAAAAAAAAAGGATGTGGAACGACGGGCGTTTCTCCAAAACTGCTTTGGCTGGCCTGACGCCGTGTCCTCTGTGGAGAGGGAATGGAAGAGTGCTTATTTGTTTTCACCCACATTTCCTCAGACGTTACTGGAATTTGAACCAGCAATCTTTTGGTCACAAGCCTTGCTTCTCTAACATCTGGCCTTCTGCCGCACTTAACTTTAGATCCAGCCCCTTAGACTCCGCCTTAATCATCCAGATTGCTATTGTCGGTTTACTTGACATTAAAATCCAACCTTGTTCAGGAGCTTCAGGATTCCTTGTGTTCACAGGTGTCCGAGCTGTTCACTTACACGGGCCTCTGGGATCTGCCCTTTTCAGGCAAGATGGTTAAAGTTTGAGTTCTGGATCATTTCTCTCTTGCGTTTACATACATTATTCTTGCAGCCAATTCTCAGTTTGACATTGAGCATCATGCTGCAGTCTTATTTTTTATTTTTTTTATTTATTTACAGCTTGTTGTTTTGAAAACAAAGTGGGTTCGTGCAGTAGTACAGAGATGGTTTAACATGGTGTAATTACAAAGTACCACGCTCATTCAGTTTGTATTGATTTTGATGGCCACACTATTCTCATAAAAGTCCCGCCAGACAGACTGGTCTTATAAATATGACACTAAATTGAAGTACTGTCTTCGACGTTTTGAAATCTTTGCTTTGACGTTGTTCTCAACGTTTCTCAACTGAAGTGCGCATCTGTTTCTCAAGAGCTGCTGAATGTTCTCCGGTTGTAGTGCAGGTTTCCAATTTCCACATTAATCTGAACACGTGACGTATTGCATTACTGTTTCTTAATGACATCTGTAGCACTTGAAAACTCAGCGACGGTTTCTTTAAGAAATCTTTTGGCTGCTCGGCACTTGCTGGAACAAACGGTGTTGACTGAATAAAGCTACAAGTGAATAAAGATTAAGGATCTTTATTTGGACATAAAGAGACAAAGTCCTTATAGTCCAGCTGTTGTTGAATGTTTAGTGAAATAATTTATGCTTGTATATACTTAAACTGTATTTGCTGTTGCACAAACTATTGTATTTCTGCTGTCAGTCTTTGTTATTTTTTTCCCCAGTTTTTTTTTTTTTTTTTTACATGCTGTTATTTCTCATTCCAGTTAACTCTTAGTCTAAGTCTTAGTTGCTTCCTGAAGGGCGTTCACTAAGCATCGCTGCCTCTGGTCAAGCAGGTTGCTGCCTCTCAGAAACATACCTTTTGATTTGGCAAGTGTGTTTATTAAAATATTCTCTTCTGTAGAAAGACTTTGAGTTGCGTCTGACTGTCTGTCTGGGATCAGTGGGAGTGGGATGTTTCAGCTTTTCTTTGAACTCAAATGTTTTAACTGTTGGATAAAACAAGCTTTTGTTGGACATTAGTGGATCTGGGACATTGTGATGGCCTTTTTTCTGTAGTGTTGTAGACTAAACAACTGATTAAAATAAAAGCCAGCAGATTAATCAAGATAAAAACAACGGTCGCCTAAAAACTGACACTGAGCGTTAATGGAAGGCAGAAGCACAAATGAACCTTAATTTTTGTGGGGGGTTTTTTGTTTTTTTTACACAATTGCTATACTTATTCAATATTAAATTGCAATATACTGATGTATGATCGGATGTAAAATGCATAAAGCATACCACAGCTTTAAAAACCAAAGATAAACGCCATAAACTTGGTATTTTACATGCAGAAACAATCCAGATGTGTCCAAATTGTTACGGCTTTCCTCCACTAGATGGCAGCAGTTACTCATGTTAAACCCCGACCTGCGTCTATGGTCAGTGTTTTCAAGGTGGAAACACTGTCACTGATGATTGGTTTGTGTTGAAAGGACGTCATCACAGTGTCTGACTATGCGACTGAGTCTGTGATGTTTGGGAGGAACAGCTGCTGCCAGTGAAACCTGCTCAGTTTGGTGTTTGGACGACCTGAGATGCAACAAGGCAGAGAGATGCTGTTCCCGGTGCTGCTGGGTATTTGTCTTCCAAAATGCAGTCATGGTAAGTTTATTTATTTATATTTTTGTACAAGTAGGCCACTCGTGATTTGTAAGGAGGCATCCATTTAACTACTTTATTTTGCTGGCCAGCTGTATTTTTACAATAGGAATCATCCTGGTTGGTTATCTGCCAGTGTGGCTGATGGAGCCAAAAACAGCAAAACTGTTGGAGCTTGATTCTCAGGGTTAATTCACCATCTCGCACACACACCAGATTTGCTCACTTTGAACAACTTGACTGCACATTGCAAACACCATTATGTCATGTCATATGTTTTTAATCTTTTCGAACAAACGGCAGGTAAACACTCGACTCACTTGTAGACCTTCCATCAGAGGAAGTTGGCCAGCGTGATGTTGAATTTGACGCTGGTCAGCTCGTCTGCCAGAGTTTGTGGAGCAGCGGGCCCCTGATCCTGGACTGGAATAAGACGCGTACGTGTCCCTGGGTACAGTACAACATTCCACCTGCCATAGAGGGAGAAAGTAACCCTGCAGGGGTCATAGGTGAGATATGAAACTGAGCTTTTTCTGAAGGAACATACAAAGATGTTACTGACTCTGATAGTTTAGTTCAGTGGTGCCCAGGCTAGGGGTCGGGCCCCCTTCCAAGGGCCA
The DNA here is from genome assembly GCA_036023855.1 of Gadopsis marmoratus. Taxonomy (NCBI): domain Eukaryota; kingdom Metazoa; phylum Chordata; class Actinopteri; order Centrarchiformes; family Percichthyidae; genus Gadopsis; species Gadopsis marmoratus. Next base: position 2,061 of record JAVQJF010125390.1, on the reverse strand, counting down.
CAAGATAACCCTGAGGGGTCATGAGATGATTAATGGTAGAGGAAAGAAAGGTAAAACCAAGTTGTGCTACAGAAATGTATTTTTATATATTTGAGCTGGTTGAGTTTATAAATTTACTATTTATTTTTACGTAAGACCTAATCTGTAAAGTAACTATCACTTACAGCAGTGAACTAAATGTCTTGAAGTAGAATAGTAACATAAAATAGAAATATCTCAAGCAAAGTAAAAGTACCTCTTAAAGTCAGTACTTATACTTCCCTACTGCTGCCTTTATTCTTGAACCAGGATCGAGTGAGTGATCCGAAGATCCCCGTCTGAGGTTCTGAAGCTACAAATAAATGCCGTTAAATGACAAGAAACGTCAAACGGCCACGAGTCACGCTGCTGGGTCCATCTTTCCACAACTGAAGCTGCATCACAGACTAATAATCCCAAGAACCAAAGTCAGTGAAACTCCTACAGTGTAATGAGAGCAACAGCAAACTGTGTTGTTAGACGCGAGTGAATGAGAATCGGTGCTCTGTGTGTATTCTTAAAAGACGAACAGGTACCAGCAGGGACAGGGGCCCCGTGAGCTGCAAGTAACCTCTCGGTGTGTCTAATCAAGCATGTACTGCCAGTGCAGGTTAAAGTGTCTTGTCGCTGTTTATTGTGAAGCTCTGCGGTGGGCAGTTTCCATGAAGCATGCCTTCCATGGTACGTATGTACACCAATCTACCCCTGGCTTAGGGGTGAATGACCCGAAAAATGATCTGGAAGAAGCGTGCATCACTTCATATTTGTCATTTTAGTTCTTTGGTTCAACTTAGTTTGCCATGTCACAGAAAACCTTAAAAAAACAAATTGTTTTGTTTTGGGCCGATTAGAGCCACAGGCCATAATTTGGCATTCCACCAATGATCAAGGTCAGACATCCTTCAGTGCCACTATGACCCAGTGCCCAGTCGATATTTTTCTAACGGAGCTTTACCGTGAGTTCCAGCTCGATGTTTAGCTGTCTGGCCGTCAGCGTCGCTGTTTTGGTTCACTCTCACAGCTCTCGTGGCATCGCTCTCGGGCGCAGCAGGAAGCCCGCTCGGCACCAAACAGCTGACAGACACAGTCAGCGACTAGCTGGTGAACATAGTGGAGCGTTTAGCAGCTAAAGAGCCAGATATTTCCCGCAGGAGTTGGTGGAGGCCAAATTAATTATCATGTTGTTTCCGCTGCGCCAAAGTAGCCACAAAATTAGTGTTTGCATGTTTAACGTACAAGTAGACACTGTTTTTTTTACATCGCAGTCTCTCTACTCCCACTGAATTATGACTCTGTCTGTCTGTCTGTCGTTCACAGATAGTTCATTGTTAGCTTTATCTATTCAACGTTGGATAGTAGCTCATGATAAATAATATAGCGAAATAAAGCCACAGTTTTTCACTTGTAATTAACAAATGAATAATCCGTATGTCAGAGAAATGCGATTTAATGGATAAGTTCTGAGAAATGAACTGATACGTTGTGCATAGTAGAGTGCAGGTCTTTGGAGATTCAGGTAATAGATGCTAATGTAGGACTTGAGTTAAATATTAAACATCAGCAAGTGAAATCTGGCAGGATATTACTGGCACAATATGTTGGCTACAGGCAGCTTTAGTAAAGGCTGGTATCAGCTTTCAAAAACCCACATTAGTAAAACCCTCGTGCTATCTGTGTGTATGTGTGTGTGTGTGTGTGTGTGTGTGTGTGTGTTTTCCACAGAGGCTGAAGGACACACCGACCAGCAGGTTGTAGAGACAGCGGTGTGTTTGTGGTGTGATCCTGGGGCTGATTGGAGTTGTCACAGGACTCTGGTTAATCATGAAAGCCAACAAGTCCCGCCAGGCGTGACACGCGTCGAGACAAACACCTGAATTTCGATGTCAGATGTGTGATCTTTTCTCCACATGTATTTCCTCTGGGAGTGAGGTTTCTTTTTGTCCCCAGCATAATTTTATTTCTTTTCTTTTTTTACACAGCTTCAGTGTTTTATGTTGCCCGTGTCTTTTATGTTGGGGGGGGGGGGGGGGGGGGGGGGGGGGG
>JAVQJF010125378.1:0-47576 GCA_036023855.1 Gadopsis marmoratus | reverse complement strand
CCATAATCATCAAAATTAAAGGAAATAAAGGCTTGAAATATTTCACTCAGTGTGTAATATATCTATATATGAGTTTCACTTTCTGAATTACTGAAATAAATTACCTTTTCCACGATATTCAATTCACTGAGATGCGCCTGTATATTGACATGTTTGCACCTATTTTGAAAAAAATAATACATGGCAACGGTTCAGACTACTAGTATTTAATTTGGGCTCTCTTTCTGGACTCTTAAGCCACCCTAAAACAAACAACAGCAAAAAGACCGGATTCAGCTCACTGTCCCAATGTGAAGGGGCGTGCAGCTCATTTCCTGGCACACGCTAAAAAGTACAAATGACATTGATTAGATCAATAGTCCAAAGTCTTGCATTACTCCACAAAGCAAGAACAAACTCTCAAACTAACATATTGTGCCATGTCTGTCCCACATGCACGTACAGTATGTGTATGCACCTGCATGCGAGTGTTGTTCTCAGCGTGTCCCTTTCTGCCCCTGTTGTCCTCTGCTCTGCTCTGGGCAGAGTTGTCAACCTGACCAACAGTTTAGAGTTAATTAATTTGTTTTACTGCAAACATATAATGGGCTGAAAAATACAGGTTTAAATATTAACATTAAATCCATCCAGGTGTGCCAGCTCCAAGGTCCTGGTACTGTGCATGCTGGCTCACTGTCACGGCATACTAGGACATGGTGATGGTGTAGAACCATAATTAATCTTCTGTAAGCCTGTCCTGTTCCTGCTTTGACAAGTCTGTTGTAAAAACACTGATATTTCACTCTTTTGTCTCCCCTTTTGAGATTACCTGTAACTCATCAGGGATGTTTACCGTCTTAAACAAATGTGGAGGAGCAGAGAGTGATTTAGAAAAAGTGCAAAAATTAACTAATTAAAACAAAATCCTTTTTAAGTGAACTGGCACTCTGTCATGCACGTCCCTTATCATTATATACAGCTCAGCTCATTTCATGTCATCATTGCCCTACTAAAAACTTCATGCGGCCCCCATCCACAATGATACATGAATGAATCCAGCAGATTATATTGATGAACATTTACAAGGCCTTGCACACCCACACAGGTGTTTGTCAGTTGTTATGGCTGATTAGACTTCTGCTTACGTTGAAGTTCTGTGGAGCTACGCTGAGATGTATGTGATCTATGTCACAAATACTAATAAGAAGGCTACAGGTGTGAACTGGCCCAGCCTAACAGGTGCAACAAAACCTACAGCAGAATAGATCTATTTCACAGCAGACACTTTGACTTGTCAAAGCAGGAAAAGTGCAGGTGTTAATAACATCATTAAGGATGACTCTGCTCCGTCCATCTGTTTATTACATTGCATGAGACAGTCAGGGCTGTAATATGATACTTTCCATCAATGTGCCAGGAAACATCTGGAGATACTTTGAGTGTTTCTAAACCTTTCTACATGGCTAATATCCTTCCTGCCACTCTCTCCCTCCTCTCTCACATCTTTCTCATTTTCTGTGAAACAAATAGAAAAGTTATCCAAATGAAAAACGATTCCATTAATAAGTTTTGATGGAATCATAACATTGGGCCTAGTGTAAATGATCATAGGGGAGGTGTTTTGTGATGCTGGGTAGTACCCACATCTGTTAGTAAGGAGGCATTTTTTATTTGGACATTGCAGGGCCGACTGGTGACAATGGCCATCTGGACACAGAACCAGAATGATCCTGCACAGTTACCAACACAAAGTCAGCTTCCTCATCTTACATGTAGACTGCTGAGTCTTGTGTCTTGATTTGTGCAAGTAAACAACTCAAGGAATGACAAGGAACCAGTGTTTAACAGAACCACTTACATTGCTTGGTCCAATTTCTGCGCTGTTATCAAGAAACATGATAGCTGTGTAGACCTGCTAATCCAGTAACCTTAACCTCCTTCTCAACTATCTGCTCACATCTGCTCCCTCCCCCTACACTACAACCTCTCCCTGACCAAGTCTACCCACACCTTGACTGCACCTTTCCATGCCTCCCTCTGTACCCATCTCTCTCCTTCCTCTCTTCCCCTCTTTGTGTCTCTGTCTGCTCCTCCTCCCCTCCTGTACCTGTCCTCTCTTCCCTCCTCCCCTCCAAACATCCTGTCAGTGTGCTAATGGTGTTACTGTCTCTGGGGTTGTAAAATTGTGATTAATAATGGGGACACAAAGATCAGAGAGAAAAAGTTCAGACAGAAAACCTTTTAAAATGAGAAGAAGTCACTGTCACTGGACATACACCGCTCAAAACAATGAAAGGAACACTTTTTAAGCAGAGTTTAGCATCAAGCCAGTTAAACTTCTGGGATATTGATCTGGTCAGTTAAGTAGCAGAGGGGGTTGTTAATCAGTTTCAGCTGCTATGGTGGTAATGAAATTATCAACAGCTGCACTAGAGGGGCAACAATGAGACGACCCCCAAAACAGGAATGGTTTTACAGGTGGAGGCCACTGACATTTTTTCCCCTCCTCATCTTTTCTTACTGTTTTCACTAGTTTTGCATTTGGCAAGGGTATATACATACACACACACACACCAAACAACAATGTGTTAGCCATGCAGCTTGGTGGATGAATAGTCTTTTCCTTTAGGTCACTACCCAAATAAAGCCATGCCATCGGCTGGCGTGCTGCCCTGGCTTCAAGGTATGATGTGTAACATCAACAATCCCTGTTTGAACTATCCAACGCCGGGGGAGACACCAGGCCAAGTCAACAACTTCAACAACTCCATGTATGTACTGGGATGTTTCCTTTTCTGTCTTAGACATTATACAGTAGGATGAAACAGAATCTTTTGGTTCTGATTTTGGATTGTATCTAAGATGTAAAATTTACAGACACGTTTTTTATTGTTTCTGTCTCTCTGGTTAACCAGAATTGCTGGGATGTTGATTGAGCTGCAAACCCTCCTGGTGAACAGATCTGTTCTCAGCAAGGCGCAATTGCTGGTGGATGACCTCAATCAGTTGGCTTCCGTCCTGTCACAGTCCAACAGCGGCATTGGTAAGAGAATGTGAATAATAAATACTTGATGGACTGACTTTAAAACAACAGCACTACTCATGAAAGTACCTTGTTTTAAGGTTATTATCAAAAATTATCACAGAAAATAATGAAAAGCAACAGGGTCAATTGTGCAGATGTCTTGTCTTTCTCAAACTGAGTAATGGTTCAAAAATAATAGGTATAGAAAAATCTCAGCCCCAGCAACAATCACTCTGCTATGTCTTTATTAAGTACTCTCAATCAAGGAAAGTATCCCCTTCATGTGGATGACAAGTTGGAGAATTTGTTATTCCCCCTTATCCCTCAAAAACAATGGCACAATTATTTATGATGCAATTTGCCATGCAGACTGACAGATCGTTTGTCTTGATAAGTTGCTGCTTTGCATTAGGCTCATTTAGCCTGATAATATTCAGATTTACATACGCCACCTAATTTGCAAATAGACAAGGGGGGGGGGCTGCTGTTCAACAAACGGCTCATGGGCCATTTGCATTTTGGGGTCGCTGGCTTGTAATATACAAGATTAAATCCATCAAAGATCTAAGCCTGGGCATAATTAATGTGAGTCGCTGTCTGAGGCAAGAGCACAAAAGGCCATTAACACGAATGGGAAATGGAGTACTATCAAAAGACTAGGATGGCAAAGGTGATTGTGTTGTCCTTTTTTGTTTTTACCAAGGGTTGATTAAAAGACTCAGGTGGTCACTTCAATCATCGAGGTGACGGTGTTCAGGAAGAACCTACAGCGACGTTCTACCCCCCCCATAATCTAACCCTGTCTGTCCCTCCTGATTCTCCTCCAGTCATGAGGGGCATAATAATGTGCGTTTAGTAGAAATCGGGAGGTGGTGTATAGAGTGTAAGCAGTGTACCAAGCAGCATAATTAATCCCAGACAATAGTAAATGATTATTTTTTACCAAACATGTATCTCAATTGAACCTTGAATAACCCGGTATAAGTCACTTCCTCTCCTCATCCCGATAATTGACTGACTTGCATGTATTGCACTCGCAAAACGCTAATGTAATTAAATTACGTAAGACCCTTCATCATCTCAGCAGCACATGCTGGAGTCCCAGAAAGAAGAAGAAACACATTGTTGAATAGATACAATATGTGTGTGGGATCCCTGCTATGCTAGGGCATTGTGAGTGGGTTACAATGAACCGTTCACTGGTTTTGAGGCTGGCTCTTTTAAATCTCGACTATTTGCGTGCAGCTAATCGGGAGAAAATGGCTGCTGAACAATCTGGTACATGTTTAGCGACAACTTGTCTCCTCTCACGCACTCATGCGACTCAAGTGTTCAACCCCAAATTTGCACCAGCGAAGGATTTAATTGGTTAATTAAACGGGCATCATTCAGCATAATTTAGACTCAAATTCATCAAACTGTAATGCCCTTCAAGCAGCATCTATGACAAAACCAAATCAGAATGCTAGCAAGAATTCTGCATTCTTGTGTTTCCATTTTTTTCCAGTACCAGGGACACATTAAAGCATTCCTTTTGATTTTAGGTCTTATTTTTGTAGATTTGGCCATTGTTTCTATCAGTTAGAATAATGTTATACTCAGCAGCTGCACTGCAGTGATTTTGAAGGTGGCAACTATAGCTCTAACCTTGTCTTTTCAACAACAGAATGAATCCTCTGGTGCTTTGGTTAGATCAACCTTCCATTGCAAAGGATGGGCTGCTGTCCTGTTAGTTACATGACGGGCTCCCCTCCGTGGTTGGTATAGGTGTCCGTTAAGGCAAATGACACGTCTCGCGTGTTTCTGCATGCATTTATGAACAGTAGTGGATAAATCAAATGCAGGAGGATAGACGACGAATGGAGGCAGAGACAGAAAGGCTGCAGGGCTGGTTGCAAAATATCTGCAGTGCAGATGGCAAGGGAGTTAGGAGGATTAATAGCTAAAACATAGATAACAGTGAAAACAAGACTCAGGTTAAAAACAAGCAAATACTGAGTAGTCAGAGTTGGAAAACTTAAAGGGGAATGTATTTCCTGTTTTTGCTGTGTATCAATTGCTGCTCTGCAGAAGTAATCCATCTTTATGTTTAAGCTCAACCATTGATCCTAAGGAGCATCCTCAGAGACAACGAAACTTTCTCCACTCATCTGAAAGAGAATTTGTCAGTGCCACAAACAGTCATCCAAAGCCTCATGAATGCTAAGATTCAACTCAATCCAGTGAGTATCATACAATGTTTTTCCTTCTCTGCCTGCCTGTTAAAGCTGTCTCCAATAAGAACCTCGGTGGCTTTGAGACAATATTTTCCACCTCCCTCCCTAAAGAAAGCAATTGAAATGTTACCAAAATTTTCAAAAGACCAAATGTGCCAAGAGTGTCATGCTTGAACATTTAAGAATAAAACGTCCTGGCCGAGAGCTGCCTCTGGGACTCTTTGCCTTGACAGTCATAGTCAAAGCAAACTCTAGTATTTGCTTGACAAAAACAGCCGTTTGAAGCTGCTTACAGTAGGTAATTTGGAATGAAATGAACTTGCAACAGCAGAGTGTCTTGTCTCTAAATGCTCCCCAATTGATACCGTGTTATGTATCAAGTAATATCAGATGAGCTGCAACAAGGTGATTATGTTTCACTGACATTAACGAGGATGCTTAAATACAATGCACACTGATTAAAAGAATCCCCACTGTGTGTGACACATTCTGATGGTTGCAGTGGATTCTGGTACAGTTCACAATCCATTCTGTCTTCTGCCCATGTGTCCTGTATTGCTTGCTGTTATTATATGCTGTCTGGTATGATACAAATTATCTGTGTGTGTGGGTGTTGATGTGTGTGTCGCTGTCTGTGTCTGTGCAAATGTGCAGTGTGTCAGTCTTTATTGGAGGGTGATCTGAAGAAACATAAGGCTTAATTAAAATGAAAACAATCTGATTCTGAGATTTTGCATTCTATCTGCCTAGCACAGCAACAGCAACAAGGGACACGGCGCATGAATAAATAAAATGCGGTCAGATGCAAAGTCTCTTGTTTGTCAACTTCTACCAAAGTCGGCATTTGCTTTTCAGGTGATGGGCATCCCGAGGCCAGGCAACCTGAGGAGCATCCTGTGCAAGGGGACAGATCTGGATGGGTATGTCCAATTTAGCAGCCAAACTGAAAAGGAGGCTTTTCAAAATGTCAGCTGCTCGCTCACTCCACAGCAGCTGATTAATGCCCAGCAAATGCTCCTGCAGAACCTGGATGCCAGGAAAGTGCTTTCTGAGGTGAGCTTTTCTTGCCGTCGCCCACATAATGAACAAATATCACAACTTGTCCAATTTCAGTTTGATGAGACCGGAAGGGAATTTCTTTGCATTGTAACTCAAACAATTAGGCATTTGGGAACTGTTTATGCTAATTGCCTGATGGGGACACTGCACTAGTAATGTTGCCCATAATTTCTACATTTGAAAAACCTTAAGTCCTCAGCAAGGTCACCCACATCACAAATTACACTTACAAATGACGTTGCCTGGGCTAATGAAGGTGGTATTAAATGTGCAAATTTGAAACACAGGTGATGCTTCGAACCATTTATGCATTTCAAAGTCAAAATGAAGATACTGCAGCTATTGTGCTTATGTTTCAATTTTCAAGAGAGATTAAAGCCCAGGTCGAGAACTAAAACAAGAAATGGATATTATATCAATTACATACTGTAAGATAGAACAATCTCCGCAGCTCTATACAATTAAGTACATGAGCACGCGATCTCTTCTAACTATAACTCTCGCATGGATTGCAGTAAATTGAATGCAACGACAATGATTTTCTGTGCCAGGCAATGGAGTAACCAATTTAAAAGTTAAATGTTATTGCTTGTCTGGATCTGTGATTTAGAGAGGTGAAGAAATATCTTAGCCAATGCATCCACTAATTTTGTGTTATTATTGCACTAATGTCTTCGTGTATTTTTATTTCTCCCATTTTGAGTGAGAAATCATTTCCTGTCCCGTAGGGTCCAAGCTTTTAAAAATCTCACTGTCATGTGCTCCTCTGTGTTTTCAAGTGATTTTACTAGAATGCATGCAATCAGGTGGGAATTATTTATTAGAACCGATGTTTTCTTGAATTCTTTTACATCTGCGAGTTCCCTTTGGGATGATGAAAGCCTGCACTTTTCTTTGAGTTTATCTTTGAGAGAAAATATATGGGACAGCAAATCCAATAAATAAGTGATAAGGCAGGAAGTTCGTAGGAGAGAGCATTTGAACAATTTAAGCCCACAGGCATTTTCAGACACAGGCAGAAAAAAAAAAGAAAGCCCAGACAAGATATGGTGGAAAAGCTCTTCAGCGCCGCAAGCAAATGGATGGAAAAGAACATCAAGCCTTCACACTTAAAGCTTGATGTTGCTGAATGATTGTGATAACAACATAAAGAAAAGGACAAGGGACAACATCAGGGTTTTTCACTGAGGGTAGTGAGTGGCAGAGGTTGATTTAGACATTAGCTTCACAACTTTATTTTCGGGGTTCCTGGCAATCATTTGAGAACAAAACACACACACAAAATGGGTTTGAGTATATGTGGCACTCAACAGCGGTCGTTCAAACGTCAAAGTGCCTTTTTTGGTCTGTGTTTGACAGCACAATCTGCTGTGCAGTTCATTAGCTCGACACGTCTTAACCTTTTGTGCCATTCAAAATATGTGTGCTTGCGTCATTCTTGTAGAATCATTTTTGTCATCAGCTTACCTGGTTGTCAAAAGAAACACACGTATACATTGGAGCCTTCAGTAATGAAGTGCAATGGAGATTGAGTTTAACAAATGAGCACGAGAGAGAACCTGTTTTGTGCCATGGATGGCTCGCTTTATCTGCCTCCTAATGTGACATCGCCGAAATCTCTCCTTCCATTGATTCCTCACAGGTGATTTTCAGCTGTGTTGCTCAAAATCGTCTGAGACTCCTGTGCTTTCTTACCAAGCCTCCTCCTTCATGTCTGCTCTGCACAGGCTGTGAGTGACGGTGATTCTAAATGAATGTACACGAGACTCAATCAATAGCCAGGCTGTTGTCGGAACTGTGCTTGAATGGGCTTCAATTTGTGAATAGAGTTTTATTTGAAAACACTACTGCAGTGTCGTCCTTCTTCATACCTCTCTCAGCCTTCTGATCTTTCCACTCTTAGTGTTTCTGGACCTACGTCTGTCTTTATTTGCTGAAAGACAATATAGGCACGCCGATGCAGCCTACTTGACACTATGATGCATGAAAATGACGGTGGTTAAAAAGACATTCCATTCAGTTCTTCTAATAGGACTCATACCATGTACCCTCAAGATGTCACTGTAACACATAGAAACACATTTCAATGACGGACACAATTTACAGGTCGAGATGCACAAATTTCGTGTGTGTTGCGGTCATATAGAATCTTGAGTGGAAAGGCTCACAAAGAACTGATGTTTGTAGCTAAGGTGTGGACGTCACAAAAATGTACGAGCATAAAAGACTGTGGAACTTGTAGCTTCTGCCGTTGCGATACAGTACCATCATTTTTTTTACCCCGCTAGGACTTGACAGAACTTTGAAAACAATTGAATATTTTCAAAGTAACAAACATTCCTGCAAGCTTCATTTATACACTGGATTATTCCCTTGTTCTGTAAACCAGCTGTTCATATACTCCTTTAGCTACCTTCAGCTATGGCTCTGAATCCAGCAGACACAGTGACATTGATGAGGAAAACCACTCAAGATGCGTTACCGGTGATTGAGGAGGTGAGTGTTGCTACGTGTATCATGTAGGCAGGACAGGTATCCATGTTTATACTCTACGATGATATGGCTATTTCAATTTTTTCCTGACTTTTACTTTCTTGCATCCAGATGGCCAGGTTGCAGAAGTCCATGATCTTTAAGGCTGCTACTTCATTGGATTTCAAAAGGAACATGTTTGGCAGCATCAATATGTTGCTGTGCGAAGGGCAGCCTGACTTAAATTCCACCAATATGTCCATCAGTTTCCACTTACCTACACAGATGGCTGCCAACAAGTCAGCCTCCAACATGGGCAACAGTTCCGGTAAGTGCTGCAGCAAACTCCTTCATAAACCAATGTTGTCACACAGTGCTTGTGTCTTAATCATATGTTTATATCTACATTTTGGCTTTACAGGACTGTGTGAGGTCATGGTGGACAGGTTTTTAGAAACCACTGCTGCACAGGGCACAGCAAATGAAATCAAAGTTCTTCTTCCCTGGTGTTTTGACAACATTATAGAGCAAAGTGTACTACTGTAGCCTGGCCAGTGCAGCACACAAATATCAGCCCAGCACGGCAGCTTTGGTCCAGCAAGGCTCGATAGGCATTTTGTTTTTGGTTTAGGAGTGTTGTTAATGGACAAAGACCAGAAGTAATCCTATTAGGTCAAGTACACCGTACGTAAATGATTGTTAAATGTGCTCCTGCACAGGCAGATTGAATACAAACCCCAGTATTGCCTGTCATCAAAATACTGTTTCTATGCAAGTGACAAAAACCCCAATAATCCCTATTTCCATGAATTAGTGGTGCATGGTACGCCGTGCAGTCAGGCACCTGTGGCATAGTTGGCACCTGTGCTACAGCTGGAAACTGGGTTTGATTAGGAATACATTATCGGCGACTGTGTCAGGGGCTGGCATCAATCGCAGCCAATCAAATCAGCTCTTCTCATTCCATTTAAACTCTCTCCCCACCCTGACATAGTGATGTTTTCGTAATGGAGATGGAAATCTAGAGCAGCCTATCCCAAGTGGAAACTGATGCTTTTGTCTCGGTGGTGCGGACTCACAAGATGCAAATATATAACATCCTAAATATGAACATATGGCAACAAACTTCCCACAGAGGACAGATGGTGTCCCTAAAACACTTTTTTGTCTAAACTGTTATCTTGTACTATTCAGTAAGGAACTACAACCATGGCAGCCATATTGTGAGCATTTGTACTCGTATTCTCCGGTGCTGCATTGATTTCACTAAATCTGGCTCCGTTTGTAAAGATTTTTGGGAAGGGCCAGTCCTACTGGAGTTCAGTGATGCCTTAGAAATGTCCTGGAGCTTTCTAAATGACTGGATCCAGTGCTTCCGCAGGATGTCATTGTCTCCCATACACCTCGTGATACGCAGTGTATAGACATGGCAACACGGTACAGAGCACCCTCCACAGCTTTAGCCGACCAGAGTTGCGTGCTTTGCAGCAGCCTGTTGCTACTTATGAAAGATGTATTTCAGGTAGACACAGTGGAAGAAACTGTGGTACAGTCAGAATTAAAGTGTGGGCCGCTCCGCCCACCTTCAATATGGTTGTAGGTGAATGAGTGTTCTGATGGCTGTGAGGATTTAATTAATAAAAGAGGAAAGATGGATCCTAAAAGCATTTCTAGGTGACAGATAGTCGTGTACTGATACTGATGATCTAAGCCAGTACACACTCGGCTTTGCTGGCATTAACTGCATCAAAGTGTGTTTCTGATGCTTACATTTGTCTAGTGGGTAAGGACTTTATATAAAAGTAAAATACACCGACCAGCCATAACTTTACGAGCACTGACAGGTGAAGTAAAGAACATCGATTATCTCGTTACAATGGCACCTGTCAGTGGGTGGAATATATTAGGCAGCAAGTGATCATTGTGTGTGTTCAAGCAGGAAAAATGGGTAAGTGTAAGGATGTGAGCGACTTTGACAAGGGCCAAACTGTGATGGCTGGACGACTGGGTCAGAGCATCTCCACAACTGCAGCTCTTGTGGGGTGTTCCCGGTCTGCAGTAGTCAGTACCTACCAAAGGTGGTCCAAGGAAGGTGAACCGGCGACAGGGTCATGGGCGGCCAAGGCTCACTGATACAGATGGCTGGCCCGTGTGGTCCGATCCAACCGAGGAGCTTCTGTAGCTCAAATTGCTGAAAAAGTGAATGCTGGTTCTGGTAGAAAGGTGTCGGAACATACAGTGCATACACAGTCTGTTGCTCATGGGGCCGCAGACCGGTTAGAGAGCCCACGCTGTCATCATGTTATGGCTTATCGGTGTAGGCACACTGTACATGCATAGAAGATGTTTCTCACTTCTGTAGCAGACGAAAGGCTACTTGTTGACCTTGTTGCTTGTAGTGTAAACACCTGATTTGGGCCAGAATGCATTGCTATTGTATAATAGTGTTTTAAACTCAAGTGTTTTCTGGGAGCTGCCATGTAGGTCAAATTTGTGTGTGTGTACAATTTGCGTATGTACATTGACAGTAACTGTGGAAAGAGATGATTACTTGGTTAGCCAGTGGGTTAACATTGTGTAGCTGACCTGCTCTAAGTGGACCGACTGCAGTCTGAAACTCTCTATATTTGCAGAAAACTATAAAACATCCTGACCATGTGTCTGATGTTGATGTATGGGTAGACCCTCTAAGACTAACAAATGTTTTTATCATTTGCACCTGTTTAAGTGCACCTGATTCTATTTTTAGCCATTTAAGGGATAGTAACCTTTTCCACATGGGGATGAGCATTTCAGTTTGTTTTAACTGCATACATAATTCCCAAATAAAGCTTTCTGCTCTAATTCTGCCAGTATAATAATATATTGTTAAAATAAAGGTTAATTTGCTAACACATTGTTTTAAAATTAATTATTTGAAACCTGCCTCATTTTACTACAGTGCAAATTAAACCCTAATTATGCATTATGTATGTATGAACATATGTTTGGTATGTATGTATTGGCAGAATATACCTGGAATATATTTAAATATAGGGGATACTGTACCATAGTATTACTTCATATGTTCCTAATACATATTTGCAAAATATATAGTCAAGCAGACATAACTGAGAAAAGATGTAATCCCCCACAAATATTATATTCACATAAACCAACTTTGTCAGTCTGTTTTTAAAAAGGAAAAAAGTAAATAAAAGTAGTAGGTAAATAACAGTTGTAGGTGGTGGTGGGGACAGCTTTGGAAATCACTGAATACGTTTGTTCCATAAAATCCTTGGGAATTAGATCTTCAGCGTAACTTCTTGCAGGCTGGCACTCATTAGAGACCATGCCTTCCTGTTTCATTAAATGCCTGTGCGTTGGAGACAACTGCACAGTATTAGATTTTAATAAGAAGCCTCTATTCCCTTGGAATAAAGTTATGCTGCAAAGTGGAATTGCATGCCCGTGCCAGCGCAAATTAGCAAAAACATTGTATCCACACAAAATAAGCACTAACACCTCTGTTAGCATGCTAATAGCCAGTTTGAATTGGCGTGGCATTTCATTGTATTGGTCTATGTACAGTTAAATGAATCTGGAATATGCAGGGTGACTGCATAATGGCCAATTACAACTCCTTTGTAAGTGTAAAAGTACACTCAAAGGAATAGTAGAATGGCTATAATAAAGGCCAACACTGAGGTTTTGTTAACAGCTGAGTAATGTTCCCTTCCCAATTAATTGTTGACAACAAAGGAAAACTTGAGAATAGTTGGGCTGGTAGCTGTTCTTCCATGAGAGTAAACAGTAATTTTAAGTTGTTACATTTTCAAAATTGCCCAGTAGATCAGCATGAATAAGAAGTGATTACATGGCTCTGCAATATCACATGCTTTTACGTATTTGTTGGAGAAATTTGTTAATGTATTTAGAGGCTCTTATACGTTTATTTGGACATTATTTGGTACCATATGGAGTACGGTTTCCTTTTTTTCTCTGGAAACCGAAATAGGCAAAACTGTTAGGGTACTATAGCCATGGATGTAAAACTGGTAGTTGGACTTGACTTCATTCCATTTGCAAATCCAGTAAAATTTTGGAGGTCTTCTGTTGCCCTGTCATGTCATGTTGACCCTCTTTCCTTTAGCATATTGTCACTGGTGTGATTTTTCCTGACGCCGCCCACAACATGTCCTAATTATCTCGAGGCTCATACGGTCACCCTCGGAGTATTTCCCCATGGGTGCCCATGGGGAAAAATAAGTAATTGGTACCCTTCTTTTAAGCACATCCCTTTAATATATATATGCTGGAGTCAGAGGAGGCAGAATACGTGTCTGTGTCGTGGCAGTTGTTGAGAGAGGCTTGTCTTGCACTGGTGAATGTCACAGCGGCCTCTTTCCGTGAATGACATTTATTCACACTTATTTGACTTTCTGTTCAAATGCTGCAAGACAGCACTTAATTTGTACTGCTTGTAAGGGAAAAAGTGCTGCTTTATTGGCGCGTGGGGTAGTTCACTTTAGACTGGCGTGTTATATTAGGTATACATGCGTGCTGTGTGTGTCTCAGTGTGTCCCTGATTGTACACTGAATGAGAAATGCCTGAAATATGAGTAATGCGAACTGAGAGTAATATCCTTCTTTCTGTTTGTGTGCACACGTGCATGTCTGCACATGTGATTGCACGTGCGAGACCGCAGGTGTGTGTGTGTGTGTGTGTGTGTGTGTGTGTGTGTGTGTGTGTGTGGCACCAGCATTTGTACTGCGTCGGTGGCACCGTCTCTCTGTAGTGCTGAATTGAGCCCATCTCCAGGGTGCGACTCAAATTGATTAAATTTGCCAGGTAAGTTGAGGGGCTGACTTCAGGCTCCAAGCAATTATTTGACTGTGGCTAAACCTGCTGTAAAGAACAGATTCTCTTGTTCTTTCATACTGCCATTTTGTAATAAAGTAAAGATCTGTTGTCAAAAAGAGCCACACAGCTCACAGCTTTGGAGAAAGTGTAGCCTCTGTAATCTGATGCTCCCTTTAGCACACAATATAAAAAAAACCCTGATATATATCTCCCACAATACAAAGACGCCTAATGTTACAGTGTCACTGCCATGTGTATTCATGCTCCATTGTTAATTAGAATAACGTTTTCTCCATGTCTTGTAAATGGCCCGAGCAAGTTGGTCAAGGTCCATTTGCATCGCTGTCTATTCTTATATGCACTTCCATAATTTCTTTGAAACTTTGAATGGATTAATGCTACAGACCAGTATAGATATTATGTCTCCTTGCAGAACCAGGACATTCTTCTAGACGGGTGATGAGCCAGAGGTTGAAGTGGCTCACAGCTGCAGTAGTTAGTTCACCATAGTCAGGTTTAGAGTTGCTGTGTGAAATATAATTTACATGAGTTCTCTTCATTGCTTCAATGGCTGCAACAGGTTATAACACAGAGGAAATAAACATTGTCTGATGAACAATTATTTACTGAAGCTTGGCTGAAGCTGTTTGCTAACTAGCAGTCTTCTACTCTGCCTTTGTTGGCGCATTGCCATGCTTTTCTGTACCATTACCAACTGTCAATCAGTGTAATGGCATGAAACTGGTGTTTCATGTCCATGTGCATCACTGTGCACATTTAGTTTTGTGTACTTCTGCACCTTGACCAGCCGCACTTCCCTATCTGGGATAATAAAGTTTACTTGACTTGAACTTGACATGCACGAAACAAACATAAACATTAACTCGCCTGTAAAAAGGTTTAACCAAAGAGTGATTTTCCTTGTCAGATACTTTCAATAGTGATGTTTCTTTTAGAGGCCTGAACAGGTGACAGTGTGTACAGTGTACTGTAATTCTAATTGTATGTAACAGAAATGTATACATGTTTCTTTCTTAGATCTTTAATCATTTTGTGACTTCTCAGATTAATCTTGGCACCCCATCACTAGGCCTCCATATTGGAAACCACTGCTTCAGGGTTATCAGTCTACTCTGTCCTCTCGTGCTCTGTCTTGGTTGCTTGATCAGTCCATTTTATACTCCACAGTATTCCTTTGGAAGTCTATGCCCTTTCATCTGTTATTGACATACATAATATGAAATTCTAGTCTGCTTTACTTGAAAAAAATCCTTCAATTTGGAGTCTCTTTTTTCCAAGAGACACCTAACAGGAAAGAGCTAGTGAGCTGTGCGTCACACACTTCCTGTCTTTCAAGTGTTGCAGGAAGTGGCATCTGTGCAGGCTGCAGAGGGAACAGCTGGCCAGACTCGGACTAAAGTGTGGCCATTAGCTGCCTGCACACCGACCTCCCAGGAGCACCTGGGAAAGGTGGCCAGCAGGCAGAAAGGCTAACATTTAATTGCCCTGGAAATGGCCGCTAAAATCTCCCTGATGGGGGGGAAATGGTTGCCCTGGTGAGATGATAAGAGTTGGAGGGCTGAGGTTTTGTTGTGGTCTTGACAAGGGCAAAATGAAACGGGAGTGGAATAAAAGCACTGATGTAATGACAGGTGTCTGAACAAAAGGGACAGTTAGCAACAGATCAAAGAAGCAGACAGTTATAATGACTGGCAGATGAAATGATTAATTGTCTGATGAGCTTCCACACTGCAAGATTCACAGTTTCCATCACAACAAGGCAGCCTTTATCCAAGCACAAGCTTTCTTTCCCCTTACAACTCCATTCCTTGCAGTGCAGGTCCTCATGCAACCTATTCAGCACTCTCCCAACCTGGCAATATTCACGGCAGATAAGTTAAATTAGTAATGATCGTACTGCTGCTGAGCATATTGACTTTTTTCCCTCTGCTCAATGCACTCAGGTCTGAACTCTTGGCTTGTGTTTCCCTCTGCCTGTGTGTTTTCTTTTAAAGTAATAATCCCCAACTTTTTGTAAATACATCCACTTTGCAACCATCTGGCCGCTGATGCGTGATAAAGTACCAGTAACTCACCTGATGTCCACTTCACGAGATTGTCTTCATGTTACAGACTCGGGTAGGACATTTTCCAAGTGCAAATCGTGCTAACGAAGCAGCAATGGTGTGTTTTAACAGATGGAATTAGATAGTAAGTTCTCTTATCAACAACAAACTGTAAGAAAAAGAAAACAACCTTTTTCCAAAGATATAATTGCTAAAACCTTTAATTTTGGGTGCACACTGTGATTGTTTTGCATTCAAATGACTTGGTTAAATATTCATGGCAAGGTAATTATTGAATGAAGGTGAGCTAACCTCATCAACAAATCTATTGTTTTAATAATTGCTTTCATGTTACAGTTTTTAATCAAGAATGTTCCTGATGTCATATATATATTAGTTTTGTATTATGGTCATATTTTCTCACTCTGGGTTGAGAAAATGTTTGGAGCGGTTTATTGTAGCCACATGTGAATTTCACGGTCATGTGCAATATTAATCTTGGTTGCTTCTTGGGTTCTGCAGATTCTCTGATTTCGTGCAGGGCCCCAGCCCCCCCACCGCCGGCGGTCTTGCCTTGACTTTTCCTGTCTTCTCCCCTCTCTTCTCCTCTTCTATATAGATGATTTTTGCCAGACTCTTGTCAAGACCCTGGAGAGCACACCTGGTCTGCGCTACATTTGGAGCACCTTCAAGCCGTTACTGCAAGGGAAAGTCCTCTACACACCTGATACACCTGCTGCTCGCCTCATAGTGAAAGAGGTAAGGGCAGAGAGAAAAATGGGACATATTTACCCACTGACTTTTTATCCACTTGAAAAGTAGCTGAATATCGGTGATACCAGTGTATGATATGAGCAAGGGTAGTGAAAGTTAAACACCATTATTTTTTTTTAATTTGTAGATACATTTGAATATCCTGCATGCACAGACCAATTACAGATATCGGTATTTGTATGATGTGGGAAGAAGCCTCCAGCGGGGGAATGAAAGACACTGTATGTAACACAAAGTTACCACCTGGGGAAGAAAAAAATAACAATGATGCAATAGTTAGTCAGGAGACCTGTTTATAGAATGTAATGCATTTTCATGACATGACATTTCTCCAAGCTATTAGCATCGTTTTGATAACTGCATGAGCAAAACAAACAACAGGCAGGCAGTGAGGGCTTTTGCATCGAGAATACATAATGAGCATGAGCAAAATCTGCCGACTTCACAGCGAGCGGTCCGGTGCTGGCACAGGAGGCCCTTTTCATACCAGACATAGTCAGATTGCTTACAAGTCAATATGCAGGGGCAAATAACCCCATTTACATTTGTCACCATAGGGGGTGGCAGCATTTCAATGTATTGAGTTCCTCTAGCCTTCCTGTTATCCTCGTATTTTCTAACATCTCTCTTCCTTGGGGAAATGATTGCAATTAAAATTGTTATCCAAGTTTATGCGTCAGGTACTTTATGTCGCTTTGACTACCTACATACCCATTTTAATAAAACATACCCCCCACCCTTACACATGCACCTTTTACGCAACTATGGAGAAATATGCAAATCAGCATAAAATTTCACTCCCAACAATTGGAGAGAATTAACTTTTTGGTGTTTTTAATGGCTTTAAATTCTTTCCAAGTACCCGGGTTCCACAGGGGATTTCCCATTGCACACCTGTATGTTACAGGCATAGCTGCACTGTGCATCACATGCTGCCCATATTTTGATACCGTATTTATTGTCTGAAAAGGCAGCAACCCCAAAATGCAACTAGATGTTCATCCAGTCAACGTGGGGACGTGGATTATAAAATAAAAGGGTAATTGCTGGACCCACTTGACCCAACGCGAGATTGGGCCTTGTTTCTCCGTCATCAAGACGTATGACATGGGATAAACCATGGAATGTCTCACATTAGCAGCACTTTTCCAACTTTACATTTACAAGGTAACGTGTCTACACTTGGAGGTTAAGGGAGAACAGCATCTGCTGGTGGTTGAGAGACAACAGGGGGGTCTACCCCAAGGGTGTCCTTCTCATCAGAGGAGGATGCCTCATAATCACGGTCCTCCTCAACATTATCCTCAGAATCTCCTCTGAGAAAGAGCAGAAAGAAGGTTTAGAAGGCTGCTGTGCACGCTTTTACATGTTTGCCTAAGCTCGTGTTGTAAGAAATATCAGGGGTTCTCGCACTACGACAGGTATGGTTATGTTAGGTTAGGTCAGGGCCCTAAAGCAGAGGGAAGTTTTTTGAACATTAATAAATTGCATGTGATAGTGACCTCAATATCAGCCAAAACAACATAAACAAATGTGTGTAAAATATTTGTATTTCTTATGTTTTATACTGCTAAAACAGCCTGGGGTCAAACTGACCCCAAAGAACAGTGATGCATACAAAATAAGTACAGGACATTGAAAACATATCATGATGTTAATTTTACATTTACTCAGTTGTCCCCATTAAATTAAAAAAAGTCATTAAATTGAACCCCACAAAAAATAATGTATCATTTATTTTTTTTTTAATTTATCGTTAAACATCGAATCGGGTCAAAAAGACCCCAAAGATAAAATAAACATTAGCAGACATGTTCAGACTGTACTTTCATGTCTGGATTTGCTCAGAGTGAATAGAAGAGGCTCAGTGTCAGCCAGGGGAAGGTGAGTTAACTGTATTGTTAAATATTGTTTTTCCTTTCTTTCTTTCAGGCAAATAGCACGTTCAACACCTTGGCTATGCTTAAAGAGCTCGCTGATTCGTGGGATGAACTCGGGCCACGAGTCTGGGATTTCCTTCAAAATAGCCCTCAAGTCGGTTCAATACGGGTAAGACTCTGCACTAAGAGGCACTGTAACAAAATGAGTCTCTGTAGCCCACATTTTATATTTATTTAGTGTTTATTTTTAGGTATTCAGAGGAAGTTTAGTATCTAGTTTCTCAGCAGATTGTGACAAGTTTCAGAGAATACTGACTAGTAGCTACACTTTGACCTGCAGCACTTTTGCTCAGCGACAATTAGCTTAGCATAAAAACTGGAAACAGCTAGCTAGCCTTTGTCTAAAGGTAGAAATCTGCCTACCAGAACCTCTAAAGCTCACTAATGAACCATAAGTTGATAATTAGTGAGTTGTTTGTTTTATCTGTTAAAAAAAAAAGTGTGAAAACAGGACTGGACTATTTCTAAGACGGGAGCAGCTGGTTGGTTTTCTTTTATTTAAATTATATGTATAATTATATATATTATATATATATCTTTTAATTACATGGAAGGACTCTGGCACATGATCAGCAGCTCGTTTGCTTCTCTTTTCCCTCCACTTGTATGCATTTTCTTAGCTGGGCTAGACAACCTCCTTCACTGTGTCTTCCTGGAGAAAAACAAAATATGCAACAACTTTTGAATACATGGAGAAATAAAATCCTTCAGCTTCCTGGTGCTTGTCAAAAAACGATGAGCCTCAGTATATATGTATATAATATATACTGCAGGTGAGAATCTACACGTCGTGTATATCAATTTGTTGCACCTTCTGTTGGATGTGGAAACCAAAGGAGGAAAGTAATTATGGATAAGTGCGGGATAATTTTCATCCTGGAAGAAAGGATTATCTATAGAAGTAGAGGACATAGACTCTTTGCCAACACTTCTCTCTCTCCCTCCCTCTCGCCTTCTCCCTCTTTTTGCCTCTTGCCATATTTCCTTGACACTGACATTACTCCAGTGTCACTCCAAATGAGCTTATAGGCAGCTGGAGGGAAGCAGACATCGGGAGCTCCATATAGCCAGGGTATTCATTACCCCAGCCCTAACCTTTACACAAATGGGCCGGCAATCCTCCTTTGTCTTCATTTTCTCCCAGCCCTGCTCCCTCTCTCCACCTCTCGCTGGTGGCTTCGGAGGTTTGTCATCTTCAGAGGTTGTTCAAGGTCGCAGGCATGTTTTATGTTGATGGACCAATTACCATCACCATCATAACTATATTTGAAATGAACGATTTAGGATGTAGAGCTTAACGGAAGGACACACTGTACAGAAACGGCTTGCAGATAAAACTAGAGATATGTTTAACGTTTAAACAGCCCATCCCTTTGCATAGTGTTTACACTACATTAAGGTTGTAATCTGCAAGAATTCAGTCCTGGCTGGTTTGGCGGCACCCGTGGTTACCGCGGTAACATTAAGTGCGGTTTAATACTACAGGTGCCAGAAGTCTGGAGCAGCTACTTTGTCAGAAATACAACAGAAGAGCACGTCGCTGCATCTGTTTATACAGTGTAGCCAAACAGGCTGACTTTGTAGAAAATAGAATCAAAACTGGGGTTTGATTTCATGAAAATCTCAAGGTTTGTAACTTTAACCAGTACTTTAATTAAACCCTATTACACAAACCTGGGATCTGACAATTTTGTTTATAAATGCAAGCATATACATTTCACTGCCTCACTGGAAATGACATTTCTGCTACTTTTTGGCCCAAATGCCACAGAAAATTATGCCACATGCAGTCATAGCCGGATGAAAATTAAAATACCGAGCCGGTCTAACAGTTACGGTCAATTTGCCAGCGTGACTCTGCTACTCCTATTTCAAAATGACTCGCATACTTTAAAATACACACAATTTTGATGGGTTATGTCCTTAATGTAGCAGACACTAAGATGGATGTACTGATTTTTTTTTAAAAGGTCACATGCAGCATACAGATGACTTAATTTGACACGTTGTCCTAAGGTTAAGCAGAATATCATCAGAAGTGTTGACACTGAAATGCCACTGAGCACACTGGCCAGAATATAATTGAATCTCAACTCAGAATTTTACACTTTAGAGGCCCAATTCTCAGCTGACGTGCAGAGAGCCCTTTCCTCTCCAGAAGACAGTGTCCGCTTCCAAATGTGAACCTTACACATTCAACTACTGGAATCATTTCTTTGGAAAGAGTAGGGGTATTTTTTTCCTTTCTAAAATCATAAATGGTATTAAACTTATCTCGGTGGATTTAGGTGTTTCTTGACGTGTACATGACAGTATACTGTATAATCACTGTTACATTTAATTTTAGTTTATGTAGTAACACCGCCATTACAGTAACAGTGTCATATTAGTATTTGGGGCAGCACATTTAAACCAGCTAGTGGGAGTAAGATGATCTTATTATGCAATCACTCTCGTCTGAGGAGGTTAGAACTATTTATTTCTCACAACAAACATACATATTCATACATTGTGTGTGGGGAGTACTGTACTGTAGCAAGGTTATATTTGCTCCCAGCTCAGCTTAATGATGTCATTGTATGGTTGGAGCAGCTGAAGCTTTATCCATGACCTGAGATGACTGAAATTGGCTTCACATACATGTTTCTTATCATGTTAGTGAAATGGACAGAGAGGACGGGAACATCTCTGTTTTGTGAATAGTTTGTGTTCTTATGAGTTTTAATTTCCATTCATTTTCACTCTCCGATCCTTAATGTACATGCTGTGTGTATGCACGCCGCGTGTTCATAATGTATGCTGTACATGAGCACTTCTTGCCCATGATGATAGTTGTTTGTATCCCAGTGCCATCTATCTTAATTCACTCTGCAGAATGAGTCACTGCCACCAAAGACTGAAAGCTGACCTCCCATGCTTTCTATTTTGAAATAATAGTGCTTTCTGAAAGGCTTCCGTCCTCATTCAGGTTCCATTGCTTTCATTCTGAACGTATAACTAGTAACCAGAGTGACTATTGTTAAACCCATCTTCTTGCCTTTGAAATCAGGCCGTGCTGGCGAATCCGGTGTTTGCTGCTGTCCTCAACCAGCGCCTCAACGGCACAGGATGGACAGCCGAGCAGCTGTCCAACTTCCTATACAACGGGCCCCCAGAAGATCGTCCACCCGGCATGCCGTCCCACGACTGGCGGGATGTTTACAACTCCACCACCCAAATCCTGAAGCTACTCTCCAACTTCCTTGGTGTATGTTATTGTTTTGTCTGTAGTATTGTGTGACCTCTCCAGTGAAGTCAAATATTTGATTTAAAAAAACAAAAAAAAACAGGCTGTTCTTTGACATTTAAGATTTTTTAAAACACAATTCTCACTGGTGAGGAAATTGGCAATACATTTTTTTTTTTCTGCCCTCAGTCCACTGTTCTCTTGTAGCCTCTCTCTTCTATATCTGATTCACCTGATGTTACCCATGGGATTTCTTTGGCTGGAGTTGGCGTAAAAACGGAGCGCTGCGTGACCTTTTAAAGTGTTCAAACTTTCTTTCGTTAAAGATAAGTTGATGCATTTTAATGTAACAGCTTTCTTTGCTGGGTTGTTGGTTTGCTAAAAACATGATCCAGATGAGCTAACTTCAGCCGTGCTGAGCCAGTGCAGCAGCATCTTACACGTTAAACATACATTAATACAATTAATTTTACAGCATCAATGGTAATTTTCCCAGTCAGGATTTGTAAACAATTACCAGTATCAGCTATTCAATTATCACCCATATGTTTACTTAAACACTTAAGACAGTGATCTGGCACAAATTTTGGATCCCTAACATGATTGATACCCTTAAATTTACTCTTGTATCTTTCTGTTCACAACATGTGACACAACTCTGGCAGGACACCAGGGTTGCATCTAAGACACAATGTATCCATGTTTTGCACAGTGCTTTTTGTTTTGTAGCTCTTTTGATGCTGCGTTTGTACTCTGCTGCTGTTAAAAGCAAAATCAAGACTTTTCCATATGACATGTATCTTCTATCTCTCTATCAGCTTTTAGAGAACAAGCAGAAAAAAAGGCTTTGGTCTTTTATTCATTAAAGTTTAATATCCTTAGCAAACTGTCAAATACACACTAAGATCTGTCACGACACTGCTTCCGTGATAATCCTAAAAAGTAACATTCTTCACTGACTGTAGTGAATCTGTAAAGGCATCAAGCAGAGTGGTGTCTCCAAGTAGGAACACACACAGTTGACATTGATATATTGATCTGTGGCACAGTTTGCAGCAAAACCCTCCTTTCTCTGCTTGTGTGATCAAGCACATGCACAAAGCCCACCCACGCCCCCTGCCACACTCGCATGCACATGCATAATGTCAATCCACGGGCAGGTGAGATGGCAGGTTGGGCCCTTGGGTTTAGCCATACATGGCCAATGCAATTCCAACAAAATGCAATCTATTTTCTGCCCTAATGCTCAAAGTGGATACCAGGATAGGGACGGTTATTAGACAACCTTTACTGTGGTGTCCTCTTGTCTGGGTGTGTTCATCTGTAGGGAAATGGAGAGATTCTTTCAGTCTGGGGCTGAAGAGAATAAACGTTCAGCACTGGCAAGGCAATGTAAGCAGGCACAGCAGCCATAAGGCAAATCATACAATATAGTAATGCAAAACAGGCCCAACATGATACACTATCTAAACGATTACTGCTGGATACAAAAAGAAAATTAGGAAAGTTTGCTTTTTCATGAGTAATCTTAAAGACAAAACATCTTGTCCATCTGGTGAATAACATAATTTAGCCTGGTTTGATTACTTTGTGGTTACTGGCTTTGTATGCACACATTTGCATGGCAACTAATCGAGCACAACGTGTCTTTAGAGCAAACTTATTTCCTTGGCGTACAATGACAAAAACACGCTAACAAATGGGTGTCAAATAAGCACATGGCACATAGAGGAGGTAAACGTTTTGATAATGTGTTGAGCAATTACTCATTTGTATCCTCAAAATAATAGTCTGTGTGAGCACGTTGATGACTCAAGTTCAGTCCCTGAACATTCATTTTATAATTTGCTTGGCTTCTCTCTATGGTGCCGCCACCAGCATAAACACTGAAGGATCCGTCTGCGTCCCTTTTAATAGCACGGGCCCAAATTAGAGCCACAAACTGCTGCTGCCCTGCTTCATTTATGAACTTGCCCACAATTTAATAGGATCATGGCACTAATGGTTGAATTTATTCATAAACAAATAAGAATAACAATAGTCCTGTAAACTCCATAACAGGTCATTATGAAGGTGCTCATAGCAGCAGTAACGGCAGTAAAGCGTACCATTACATCATCTTCATAACCCTGAAAATAAAACTCCATAACTAGCTTCAGATGCCACTGGTCTGTTGCTGACTGAGAATGCTGCACTGCAATATAGTAATACTTTGCTTAAACATTAAGATCACTTGAGTCGTCTCTGCGAGGATGACTGTCCTGCATGAACTGCCTATAACTCCTGCAGTCTCTCCGTCATTAGCAGATAAAATGAATTTGTAGTATGTGAAGTAGATCTACTAGAACTCGTAACCAGCACTAGCTCAGCCGCTTCGCCAGCACATTGGCCAGTAACACCCATGTTGATCCAATCACTGAACTATCAGCCTGCAGCATCCACACAGTCTCACACAGGCACGATGCTGCCATGACCAGAACAACTCGTTGTGTTGATCTTGACGTCCCTCTGAATTAGGCCAAGATGGGATTGGCAAGCCATCAGTGGGGCCAGTTTTGCCGTCCAGAGCCAGAGTCAGATTGTTGATACCGCACAGCTTAGCCTCAGCTGCTGGCCCAGTGGTCAAAGACAAAAAACAAAACAGCCCCCCCCCTGACACCATGAAAACATGAAACATCTTGGTTGGTAAGGCTTGTAGTGTCAGAGAATGGTGCTGATATTTAAAGATTAAATGGGAACATGACGGCTTCTGAAGGCCATTCGGAAGTGCAGTAGAATGCGATGTGTTCAGTTATGCATGTAAGAACAGCAATCTTTACTGCTAGTTGGTTCACATGGTGCTCTTTTATGCTTTAAATTGGTCACCAGATGTGGCGGTTAACATGCAGCACCTATACCTGGGTCCCATAACCATTCCACTGCTGCGGTATGTTCACTAGTTTGTACTGAAATAATGTTGTTGCTGTGATATCTGCTTTCACCCCCATAGCTTGATATAGAAAACAGGCGAGAGAATCCTGGGAGAGAAATGATAAAACTACTGCAGTACTGAGATGTGTGGACAGCTGTCAGGTGTGACTGCCTCCCAGGATGGCTAGCTCATTATCGTCTCGTGAAACAGGGGGACAAGGCTAAAGAACAGGGAGTGCTACCGAGGCTGTATCTCATTTGCCTGCCTGAAGCCCATAACATTTTCTACCCCCTGGCAGCTCCAGATAATTTGGAACTAGACTCTGCGTGGTTTAGTCGATAGCTGACTGATACTTTTCTCCATATATCTATCTGCCATTCTGTCAGTTAGTTCATGCCTGCCTATATTTTATTCCCTCCTTTGTTGATACTAAGGATTTATATAAAACGAGACTGATTTGCTGCAAGAAGATATTACAAATGTAGGGCATTTTTGTGATACCTCTGTATTTGTTGACAGTGTTTAGACCTGAATAAGTTTGAGGCTGCGCCCACTGAAGACCATCTGGTGAGCAAAGCACTGGAGCTTCTGAAGAATAAGACGTACTGGGCTGCTGTTGTCTTTCAAAACCTCCAGCCAGACTCCAGCCACCCCCCTCCTTATGTCAAATACAAAATTCGCATGGACATCGATGAGGCAGAGCGCACCAACAAAGTGAAAAACAGGTATGTGGCCCAGATCATCCTCTCTATTTAATACAAGTAATGGACTGTTATCATGCCCATTAAAATGCTACATTTACTTACTGAAAAACTGGAACCATGTTTCTTATGTAACACATTTCAAAGGAATAATTTGACATTTTGGTAAATATGCTTTCTTGCTTAGTGTTAGAAGGGAAGATTGATACTGATTGATACTCATACTGTATATGTGTGCTAATTATGAGGCTGCAGCCAAGAGATGCTTAGCTTAGCTTAGCATAAAGACTGACTCTGTCTAAAGGTAAATTCTGGCAGTTAACCAATCAAGATATGAAGCTTTAATCAGTGAGCTTTAGAGGTGCTGGTAGGCAGATTGTTTTTCTACCATTGGACAGGACCAGGCTAGCTGCTTCCAGTTTCCAGCACTCATGCTAAGCTAAGCTAATCACACCTGCTGGCTTTTGTTTCACATTTATCGGACAGACATGCCAGCAGTGTCAATCTTCACTTCTTGCTCTCGGGCAAGAAAGCTGATAAGCTTATTTTCCAAAATGTCAAAGTATTCCTTTAAGCCCAAAGACTGAAGAAGATTTTAAGGTTTTATTGTCCTTTCTGTTACCAAAAGATGGGATCTTTCTTTGCCTTTTAAAGTTTACTGTCAAAAGATATGACCTCTAAAAATAGTCATAATACTCTGACAGTATTCCTGACCATTCTGGTTATAGTTTACTTGCCCTTTGTTAAGACAGATCATGGTGTGTCTGGTTTTTATAAGGTTATGGTCTCCTGGAGCTCGAGACAACTCCTTTAACGACCTACGCTATATATGGGGAGGCTTCGCCTACCTGCAGGATATGATGGACCATGGCATTATACGAGTGCAAACGTCAAAGACCCAACCCCTCGGTGTTTTTGCCCAGCAAATGCCATACCCTTGCTTCGTGGATGACGTGTGAGTACAAAAGCTCTTATCTGTCAGCCTCGTGATTAGTGGAAGAGGAAGGAGGTATTATGGCAATAAAATGATGCTCACTCTGGGGAGTTGCCACTCACTGCCACCGCATAGTTGAGTTATGTTATCAGTCACTGAGGCCCTCCAGATTTCCCTGTGGAAACTTCAAGATGCTCCCTACTACCTATTTGCCCAACTTCTTTCATGTCTATGTTACACCGCTGATAGTGTCTTGTGCTGTCACTGATCACCGCTGAAAGGACGGAGATAGGGAACTCCTCTAATAATGTCCCTTTTCAATAATAACAACGTAACATCTTTGAGGATACGTTTTACCAGGAATTGAGGGTCAGCAAAAGAAAATAAATTAACGATGACTGCAAGAGGGAAAGTGTTGATTTTAGTCAAACCACAGGAAATTGCTGAATAGTTGATGGATCCTGAATTATTTAAGCAACCACCGTGAGTCCCTTCCTTCCTTTCATTTGTGTGGCATTTCGTTAGGCGAGAAACGAGTGTCAGTATGGTCACAAATGTGTATTAAATGAGCTACAAATGTAAAAATAAGATTTACAAATGTGAAAAAACAATTTTTGCGTCGTTTTGGGTGCCAACGCAATATGAGCGCGTAAAAAATCTGCAGGTATGGGTGCATTTGTAAAACCGCTTTACATGTGTTCAAATTGCTTGGTATTTGTGTGTATCGCTGGTGGTATCACTCTTAATCTTCCACAGCCAAGATTTCCTCGGAGTCTGGGAAATTACTCGCATCCACACAACATTATGATCTCCATTAATAAAGGAAAAGCCCAGTGATGCCATCAAGAGAAAAGATAATTACCAAGGAGATTTAAGTTCAACAACACAATACGCCCCTTTCAGTAGACACAAAACATTTACACCCTGTGGGAAAATGCAGTTCCAGAGATTAGTGATCTAATTTTAAAATATTATGTACTTCAGATAGCACAGAGTTTACAGTAAGGCAACCTTCAGATGGTGTTTGGATCAACATATTTAAAGAGGCCGAAGCGAGAGGAAGCATGAAAATTATGGCATCATTTTGAAGATGCATTTGGGCTGCTAATACCTACAAGCATGGGGTCGTTGAAATACATGTTTTGAATAATAATGCCTATTTGGTACCACATGTTTGTCCTGGAGACATGAAAAAGAAGAACACATCAGTGCTATGAAACCACATTGAAAGTAATGGCTTTATTGGTTTGGTTTTCATCGTCTGAGCTCCCTGTTGTTCTTCATGAAGTGTTGTGCGCTCAAGATTAACAGCAGCTTCACTGCTTTGCACTTTATTTTGTAGCTGCATTAGTAAACCTGGCTTAAGACACATATTTCAGACTTGTTTTAACTGCCTAAGTGCGTGCACTTGGTTTTGCAGGCCAGGCAATAGGATAGTCTCAGAAGTTCTAATTGGAGGGCAGTTGAACTAAATATTGCGCCCAGTGGAGTTATTGATCTGAGAGGAATTTTGGCATTCTGAATGAACTTAAGTGCAAAATCATCCCCTCTATATATTAGCGGATGGACATGGTGCAGGCGAAAGATGACTGGCATCCCTGCGATTGCCTTTTTGTGCATTTTCTTACTGTACCTGTTTTCCCCCAGAACAAAAACAACCAAAACACACCAGATTCTTCCATGTTGTAGTACTGCACAGCACTTTTTCAGCATGCCACCTCTGATAGTGGTTTTCAAATAACAATAACAACCAATTCCATTGCCGCGATAATGATCTGAAATCATGGTAAAGCTTATTTGCTAACGCCAGCCCCATTGCCTCAGTTTCATCTTCCTAAAACAAAGGATTAATAATTACAGAAGATAAATGGGAGCCATCAAGCACTAATACCCTCAGTCCCTCCACCATTTACTCTTTCGCCTGCCTAGCCATTTGGGCATTTCTATAAATTATTAACAC
Source organism: Gadopsis marmoratus (assembly GCA_036023855.1). Lineage (NCBI taxonomy): Eukaryota > Metazoa > Chordata > Actinopteri > Centrarchiformes > Percichthyidae > Gadopsis > Gadopsis marmoratus. The sequence goes on along the minus strand of JAVQJF010125378.1, from coordinate 19,470 downwards.
TTGAAAACTGCTATTTCATTTATAAATAATTGAGAGTGAAATCACACAATGGAAGATGCGCTACAGTGCAGAGAGGCATGATGGGGAAGAACCTTGGTGGTAATTATTATTTTTTACCTTGAACTGTGTGCCGTCACCAGCCAATAGGCAGGAAGAACATTGTGCTTTCAGGTGGACATGTTTGCAGCCTGCTGTAACTGTTGCCCAGTTTAGAAAAAGGTCTAACCTGACTTTTAGATGTGATTGAAAAACCCTCAACATTTAGATTCTTTCAGATGTACCATTCAGAAGTTATGTTCACCATCTGGAAAATACGAGATGAATAATATACATCTAGGTGCAATCAATGGATAGCCAACGAAAAGATTTATATTTATAAAGGTATGTGTGGTTCCAGTATCTGTATTACATGCAAAATATAAAAGGTTTTATTAAAATATAGCTAAAGTCATTTAACTAATAGTTTTTACTTTAAGGTTTGGTTATATTTTGACAGAAGCTCAGGCCACTTTCTTTGTATCTTTTTTCCCTTCCTTTCAATCTCATGAAAACAATATTTCTATTTCACTGATAAACTTCAATTAACAAGGCAGTATTATGTGCACTGACCCCAATGCTCATTATCACTCCTTACATGAGAAGTAATTTCCTTTTTGTGTTCCTCATTTCCCCCTCACACGTTTTTGGCTGGATGAACTACCAGCAATCTGCCATTTCAACGGCAGCTGACCCTGTTGGCATTTCGAACTTGAGATAAGCAAACTCACTCCCGCTGTCTTCGTATTCACGTTGTGCGCGGGCCTGAGATGACGGTGTGGGATAAAGCCTGACCCTTGCGGGGCCCGATAGCACATAAACTGGTGCTTTATCAGCGGGCCTCTGTGCCATCGCACACTCCTGAGGCATCAGAGGCATCCCTTGTTTGGATCCTGAGGCTGTGCTCCCCATTAATAGGTCTTTCACATTCACATGGGCTTGATGTTGAGTTCTAAGGCTGCTGTCAGCAATGCATAACACAGGCCTCCAGTGGGTGCGAGGAATATTCAACTCAAAGATGTGAGAGGAAACTGCTTTTGTTCATCTACAATATGCCAATTAACCTAATGCGTGCATTGTTGGGACTGAGAGTGGGCAAAAAAAGTTGAGCCTATCTGGGACATCTGAAGCTCTTAACATGTGAAATTATGTTTTGTTTCATGTTTACAGTCCTACTGCAAAGGTGACATGCTGTATTAATTAATTTATCAGAAAATATTCCCTGTATGACTCGTCAAAGACCTCATTGTAGCCAGAGCCAAAATAAAAAGGGCTTATAATATACCCTAATTCCAGCTTTCCAAATATTATGTATCCGGGCTTACATAGAACATTGGGGAGCAAAGACGTAGTATACAGTATAGGCTGATATTTATTTGACTACGGTTCTAATAAACAGTTTGGATACCAGGATGCTCGGATAGTGTATTTTGTGTGCTAATCCGTATCAGATGGAGGCCCCAATGGCAGGCGCTGCAGTAGTTCAAGCACATAAAGTTCTGCTGCATTTGTAATTGAATGTCCTATTTTTCACAATACATACTATATATAATGTGTGCAAAACTGTGCCTGCCAAAGCTAGAAAGACAAAACGTAAGATCAAACATTCTTGCTTTCTTTTGTCTCTCGCAGGTCTTGACTGCACTTAAGTAACTCTGTAAAACATACAGTATATTATACATACTTCCACAGTCAGCCAGACATTGTAATTAACTGGCGTACAATAGATAATTGGAGGCCTACCTTAATATCAGTCTGATGTCAAAGAATATATTTAAATGATATTTTTTATAAGAATAGGTCAGTACCAGAAAAGTGTTGATTGAACAATGCCTCTCAAGTCTCAAAGTCTTTATATCGCTTTAGAACTCTTTATATTCAGTCATAAAATTATTTAAATAATTTTTTTGTGTTTTTTAAATAATTGTTCTCTATACAATATAATTCTAAACTATATAACCTTTAAACTCTTGCTGCTTCTTTGCTTAGTTAATGCAAATATACTTCAATTTGTAGATCTTGCTGTTCAAGGAAAAATCTAAAAAACACATGACGTATGGGTTCCTAAATACTCTTTATGCCGTAACCGCGTGCACTTTTTTCCTCAAGCTATAATCTTTACCAGCAATGAGATAATCCACATTGAATAAAGTCTGTTCCCTTCAATGAAATGCTCATTTCCAGCCAGCCAAGGAACTCGACGGTATATTTGCTCAAAATGAGACAGGAAGCAAATTTTTTTTTTTTTTAGCATAGTACGCCAACCTCTGGGGAGGCTGTGCTCTACTATCTCTCGATTTACTGCAAAATCAGTCTTCCAGCTTCCCTAAATTTAGGTCAGGCTGCCAATGTAACTGGAGCCCTGTAACACAGACCCGCCTGGAGTTCTATTACTTAAGCACCTTTGATCGATCAGCGAATGTATAATTCAAGAGCATCTGGTGGCAAGGTTGTCAGTGTCAGACACGGTGTGCATGACTGATCTCTCCCCCTCCAGTGCTAGAAGTCACAGAAGGAGTTAACTCACACAGGCTGTCAGCTGTTACAGAGATGTTGGGGTAGAATTGGGAGCAGATAATACCAGAATTAGTATTCAGCCTGGTGTATTTGCTACTTGAGGCTGCTTGCCTCCCTAGAAAAGGTGCTAATGTATGAGTTAGCTTTATTTGTGGAAGTGTATTGAATTTCCAGTTTCAAAGAGGCAATTTTATTTATGTCATCTTGTAAACGGATTTTGGCTTAAGTTGCTCCGGGGTCTGAACTTTTAGAAACTCTGTGTCAACCAATCCTTTCTCGCTGCTTTCTTGGCCTCATTTGTAAGTGATCCATCCCACGAGGGCAGGGGAAGTGTCCTCGAAAACAACTGTCTGTCTCTCATTCAAGTTCTTGTATAACTGAACTTCCGCTAAGGTCTCAGTGGAACTAACTTAATCTATTTGTTGTGTGTGCAAGACTGCCTGACGCTTTCATCATCCGCTGATTTACTGACAAAGCTGTATATACGAAACAATATTATGCAGATAGAAACTTCAAATGAACTTCCCTGTAAAAATGTTTTTTTGCCTCGTCCCTGTTCACCTAGTGCAATGTCGAGTTATCCATTGAAATAAAAGCTGAGAATAATAGAAAGAGGGCTAAAAATACAATCACAGGAAAATAATGTATAGCTGTTTGAAAAGAAATAAAAACAAGCGATTACTGATTAAAAATCACCGCCTGAAAAAGAAGCACTTATGCAGGGCTAACTAGCAATTATGGTAAGTAGACGTTTGCGTGAACTGTTCTCACTTGGCAGGGGTTCAATAAGGCCTTTCAAAGATAACTTGTGCAGAATTACAGAAGGAATTAATTTCATGAAAATGTCCTGGAAGCGTACGCTGATCAATTGTTTATGTCAAATTGCTTGAAAGAAGAGCGCCGTTCTCCCAATTACTGCGTATTCACTTTGTGCGTCATCCATACATCCTTGCTGAACAGTGCTTTGCTTGCATTACATCCCCCAGTATTTATGGGGATGCAAAGATAAGTGATATGCGAAAACAATACTTTGTCAAAATCTATTTGATACCCCCCCCTTCACTGTCTAATAAAGCAAGGGAAGCACTTTGTTATATTGGCAGAGGAGAAGATATTGACATGGCATTTTGGTGGCATTATGAAGCCAGTTTAATATCGCCTTATTGTGTTGTAACCGCATCAAATCATACATCATCTGTGGCATGAGGTGCAGCACTAAATGGCTTGATTGAGCTGATGCGCCAAGTTTATGAAGGTTAGCTCAGTGTAAAAATAAAAACCACTCAATGGCATCGAATCCATGAATACAACTCTGATTGTCTTGATTGTCCCTCATAATGATACAATTTTCACTATCTGCAAAGTCTTTTCCATTTCCTTTTACTTATCTGGAGCACGTACAGGTTAACACTGCAAAAGGCAACCTTTTAAAATAGAGTATGCATGTAAAAAGCAAATTCTCTTTTTGTTATATCTTCGGGGCTGCAACTAACAATTATTTTTATTATCAATTAATCTTGATTTCTCTCAAATGACATGACACTCATCACACAAGCCTAAGGGTAGGTTTTCTGTTTTGTTCAATCAAAGGTTTAGTATCGCATAAGACGAAGAAAATTATTGCCTGAAAGATGACTGTAATTTAATAATCGGTTACCAAGTTATTTGCTGTTTAATTTTCTGTTGATGCACTAATCGATTCATCATTTGAGCTCCAGATGTCACCAACCATCAGTGTTGTAAATCATGTGTTATGGTACAATAATTACAGAGCAGTGTCTCTACTTTGTCCATGTACACGCCGTCTGTCAATGTGCAGTCCTGACCTTTTCGATTGCTTTCTTCTACAACCAGCTTCATCCAGAGTATTGGAGGCATCCTCCCCATGTTCCTGGTGCTGGCCTTCATGTACACGGTGTGCATGACCATCAAAGGCCTGGTGCTGGAGAAGGAACTCCGGCTCAAGGAAGTGTTGCGTGCAGTCGGCATTCGAAATGGTGCCCTTTGGTCTGCGAGGTTCACAGAGAACATTGTTCTGCTCGCTGTTCCCTGTGTGCTCATGAGTGTCATGGTTAAGGTCAGTGGAGTGGCTCAATGGAAAGTGTCAAAGCACAAAGCATCAACAAGTGAATATAATGCATTTTGGGCCTCATTCTTTTGTCAGTGACTTTACTGTATGTGTTTTGCAGATTTGTAACATTGGCATGGTATATACAGGCCACAACAGGTGAAGTGAGGAACACTGACTATCGTGTTACAATGGCACCTGTTAGTGGGGGGGATATATTAGGCAGCAAGTAAACATTTTGTCCTCCAAGTTGATGTGTTGAAGCAGGAAAAATGGGCAAGCGTAAGGATGTGAGCGATGTAAGAGATCATTCTACCCATAATGCCTCATAAAATCAAATTAAACAAAACATAGAAAATACAGTGAAGCTCACTAAAGATGCAGGACTATGAAACCTGACCAGATGCATGCAGCCAAATGATCTCATGTGCTCACAGGTCATCAGGTCAGAGAATTGTTAATGCTTTGTGTTTTGGTATGCTTGCTGTTGTTAATCATGACCAGTTGATGAGTACAGAATCAATCATCATGTGCGATTCCTTAAATCAGCATTTGTGGGCTAATGAATGAGCATGCAACCAAATCTGCAATTGAGTCAAATTAAATATACACCAGTAGTATTTTCTCTTTAATTCCTGTAATTGCATCAACTCTTCTTCCACACCTTATACATTAAGCAGGCTTCTAGTGAGTGATTGATACTGTATAGTTCCAAGATTACAATGAAAATGTGTTACCTTTGGCCACTGGAGTGCTGTGCACTTTTTTTTTTTTTTTTTTGCATTATTTGCAGGTTGATAACCATGAGTAGGAGGAGTAGCGGTTGCACCAAAGACCTCAGGTTCAGAGAGGGGCTCTGGTGTGTGGACTGCAATCAAATTTTTCAGTCCATAAGTTCATATTTTTCAATATACACTGCTCTGATTTGTACGTACTGTAAATACAAGATAAAATATACAGAAATAATAGGAAGTTGAGACTACTTGTCTAGATTTACTGTATTGAAGATTTTTCCAGCCTTTGAACCCATGCATAATGTATACAGGTTGAAAGAACAATACTTAAAAGAACCCAAGCCCATCTCAGCACCATCAGGCTCATGATGTATAATGTATTGTAAGTACAATCATCTAATGGGTCTAACATCATCAATCATTGGAAAAACTTTGGAACAAAATGCAAACTGGAGTTGATGTTATTACCAGAAAAGAGTCTACACCAACATTAGTTATGTGCAGTATGTGTATTATCCTTTTTCTTATTTAGCAAATGTCTAAAACATTTCTATATACTGAAAATATCTTTTTTGGTTGTGAATGTTTTTTTTAGCTATTTATATAGTGATCCCTCTGTTGAATCAATGATTTGGTGGGATAAAATGGATTTGCTTATCTGATGGAATGATCCTCTGCTTTAAGATTGATTGGGAAAGATGCACAAAGCACACTTATCACAAAATGGAGACCCTTTGGTGACATACGATGAAGCAGCATAATTACCGGTCTCCTTCAACGACTCCTTAGTCTGTAGGCGTTGTTAATGAAATAAAAAAGGATGGTTATTTGAGATCGGCGTAATCAATTTTTGCAGTTTAATTGGAAAATGCGGCTGGTAAATAAAAGCTGATATTTGAACAGCTGGGTGAAATGTAATTTCCCATCAGCCTAATGTGTTTGCAAGCCATCAACAATTTGTAAACATTAATAACAATAAATTGAGTTAGTTGAGTGCCTTGGAGCAGGAGCAACTGCAAGCACGATGTGTATTCAGATCACAGGCCCATTCTAAATGATAATTTCACAGCCATTTTCAGCACATTAATAATAATAGCAAATCAAATGGTAATTATCACAAGGCTGTCTCTGGATTAGGTGTGACAACATCCAGTTTTGTCACCTGCACCTGGACTCCTCTGTCATTTTACACTTGTTTTCCCCTCCATTATGGAGGAGGGGAGCATGTATTATCCAGAAAGTTATATTTACACTGTTCCCACACTCGCCTCCCGTCTCAAACCGGCTGAATCGAGGCGTTTGTTTGACAGGATCTTCTCTTTGAAAACTAGCGCTGATCGGTGATGATCAATACGCGTTTCTTCTCCCAGGCAGTATGTCCTTGTTTTGACAACGTGAAACCACCTTCCAAATGTTTTGTCATGTTTGCACTCAGTCATTAAATTTTGATTAATCTGTTGTTCACGACAACACCGCGCGCTGAGAAAAGAATGCAAATCACAGCGTCAGAGACCACCTTCACAGTCGGATGACAGCTAATGACATTTCATCAATCACCCATGCAAATAGGACTAATAAAATAATGAAATGAGACATTATTGAGCCAGAAATGAATGCTGTTGGAACATTACCTTAACTTACCATCTTCCATTTTATGCTGCTATTTATTTCCATAACACTACATTTCAGAGGAAAGTACTGTACTTGTTGCTCAATGTTTATTTGGCAGCTATAGTTACTAGTTACTGGTATAAAATATGGTACGTTAATTAAACTACCTATTGTCATTAAGGCCACCTCCGATAGCTAACATTAAAATGGTGTTTACATGTACATATTAGTACTTTTACTTTTATTACCTTATTTTGATGATGCTTACGTACTTTCAATTAAGTAAAGTAGTTTAAAAGTGACTTGTAATCGAGGAAATTAACATTGTGTAATTACTACTTCCACTTTTTTCTTTGAGTGCTTCTTCCACCACTTGCAAGTGTTTTTGTGTAGCACCACTGTAATGAGAAGTCTGTCAGTTGCAGATAGAGTTATCACCATTTACGCCTGGTACTAACAGGAAATCTGTATCTACATATCTCCGGATAAGGGGGAAAAGAAAAACATGTTAATGCAAGGTGTAAATGTATGCAGAGGGTATTGCAATCAGATTTCTTATGGATTGTACTGTGATACGATCTCAGCCAGGTATAAATGCAGTCCGCACGGTTTGGCCACATTTTTAAAGCAGCTATAATGACCATTTCTATATTAACGATCCACCAAATGACCATGTGCCTGTGAAAGCGGTTGCTACTTATCAGATTAGATAGCGACAATGGAGAGACGACAGGAAACGGAGAGAAGCAAAGGACCCTCAGATGGATTCAAACTGGAGATGTTGTCGTTCATGGTTGGTGCTTTGTTCACTAAAGCCACGGGAATGCACTGGCTGCAAATTAATGCTAATGTTGCTCCGTATCTGTTAGCAACAATTTGCTAACTTTTGTTCGGCAGGGGAAAGTTAAGTAGAGCTTGCGTAGCACCACAGCTTCCACTGACTCGGGCTGTTTGTTGACAAGACTGCCAACTCCACCTACTTAGTTCGCATATTGAGATCCACTCATAATGCGGGCAGACTTGAGATAAAGGGAATGCTGATTAGTAGGCCTACTGGTGTCAATTTAAAGGTCTGTGATGAGACGTCGTTATCCAGATACAGATTCCGTGTTAATAACTGATGTCATTGGGGTCATTGTCTTGCCTGGTCTGGCTCCTCCACCCTTCAGGTTCCTCCGGTCTCTGGCACGCTCCCTCCCCTTATACATGACCTTAGCGTGGATCTTCTCGGTGGCCATGATCGTTAAGGGTATCGTCGGCGAGAAAGAGGCGAGGCTTAAGGAGACAGTGAGGATCATGGGCCTGAGGAGCTCCATGTATTGGCTCAGCTGGGCTGTGTCCAGCGTGCTGCCGCTGGCCATCAGCGCTCTCCTCCTTGCCCTTATACTGAAGGTGATTTCAAAATGATTCAACGGAAATTCAAGGAGGACCCGACGCTACTTTTGGAGAGTTTTGGCAACCAAGGCTCATGGACTAATGAGACTTTTGTTTAAAATAATGAAGATTTTAATTTGAAGAGAAACCTAAGCACTTAAATGAGACCATTCTACTTGACGCTAACATAGTTGTACATGAGAGTTCATTGAATCGGTGCAAATGTAGAGAGACGTTCTATAATTAACATTCATACAGCTCCATGTCCTTTATAAGGATTTTAATCATAATTGCATCCATTACAACAGCACCATTATCCTAACAGTTCAAGTGCCTCTGCGTCCTGGCGCAATGTGGGAGAATGGATGGATTCACGAGTAGCTCACTAAAATTAGAGAAGGGTCCTCCTTCAAACCGGCAGCGTAAAAGAGTGACATATTTAACAAATTTCAGATTATGTAATAGAATATCAGTCAACCAGAAAAATGTTCAGGTGTGTACATCGGCTATTTCAAGCCTTTCAAAACTCTTTTGCTCTGCCTGCTGTGTTGCAAAAATCACGTATGATAATCACCTTTTCTGAATCACCCTGTTTCCTCAATAAATAACCTGCAGGATAACCTCTTGTACCAAACCATGAACTGTTTTTTTGGGTTCTATATTCATGGCACTTCTGTTTTTCCTCCCTTTCCTCCATTTGTTTCTCTTGACACAGTATGGCAAAGTGCTGCAATACAGCGACCCTTCAGTAATCTTTGTCTTCCTGCTGGTGTTCTGCCTGGCCACCGTCACTCAGTGCTTCTTCATTAGCGTCTTCTTCTCTAAGGCCAACTTAGCAGCGGCGTGTGGAGGCCTCATCTACTTTGTCCTCTACCTGCCGCACATCCTCTGCTACGCCTGGAGGGACGTCATGGGTTTCCGGGCCAAGGTTATTGTGGTAAGTCCGACTTTAGCTCCGACATGGTTTTTAATATCTTCCCCTGCTGTTATCATACACGAGGGCTGACCGTATTTTGAGTTATATTACTAGCTTGTGTTTTTGCCACTATAATCGCACTTTCACAGGCGTTTGTTCCTTTTTCTTTTTCCTTTTAAATCCAAATAGGCAAATAGGCACAAGTCTGCTTTGATTGATGCTGGTTGTTCTGAAAGGAAGTGAATTCCCTGCCAGTTTTTGCCTTGATCGTACCTGCACATGTCTCCTGACGATGAGGTGTGGCTGGAGGATGAGTTTAGAGCACCGATGCAACTCAAAAGCATGTAGGGATTGTTTTACATATCCATACTGTCCCTATGCATAGGCCTGCAGTTGTTCTGACGTACTTTGGCACAAACCTGAGGAATTTAGTTGATCCTGGACAGACTCAAGTGACAGAAACATGAAACATTTACATAAAAGAAGAGACTAGACAGACACTGTGGAAGTTGGGGATTTTCTCCTATCTTCTAAGGGATAAAGATAAATGGTGCACCATTGCTCAACTTTCAGTGTAGCCTTTCTGCGTGACCTTTATGGCGGTGCCGGTATCATTTGTCCTCAAGCTGTCCTTTCCGCAGACAAAGACGCACAGCATCTTGAATCGTCTTTGCCTTGTCTGCGAGTGCATCTTCCCAGAATTTCAATCAGGTCGTGTTTTCTTGTTTGTCAATTTCAACAATGCGGTATCAGGTGCTGGGTGGCCAAGATAAACGCTCTCATGTTACCTCATTTATCAAATTACCAAAGTGGCAGTCAATAATGTCTTACATTGGCACCTGACAGAACTCACTTCTGCTTGCATCTTTCACCCTCTGAGACTTTGTAAACCTTGTGCCGACATACCGGCTGCAATTGCTCGTCTTTGAGTAAGTCCTTTGAAATGATATAATTCTTTTCCTGTAGGAAACTTTTCAGTCCATTTCGATTTACAGACTACATTTAGGCATTTTACATATAAAGCACTGCAAACCTTATTTAATCTCTACACAAAGTGCCATTGCTAGGTTCTCCCCTGGCGCTGAGATTTTTCTCTCCTGCTTCAACTAGATGGATAGCCCTCTAGCCCTCTAATTAGCATGAGCAATGTTCCTCTGACCAAACCACTATCTAGTTCATCCTTATACTTTATCAGAGATGTGTGTGTGTGTGTGCAGAGGGTTCTCTCTCTCACAGCTCAGATGAAACCACATCGTGCCAAGGCATACAGATTCACCCCCACATTGTCCTTGATAATGAAGTCTTTAATTCGGAACCGAATTTCAAAAGATCACCTGAATTTATATGAACAGTTTTTGATTGCAGCCAAAGGAGAGCTACAGGCAGGCCTCTGTAAGACAGGGCATAGTCGCAATCTACTGTACTCTCTGTACCCATTTTCCTCCACTTTTTAATGAGGTAGAAACAAGAGAGAGCTCAGAGTTATTTTATCGTCTGGAAAACTAGAATTATTTTCAATGAATCTGTCGGTCCTTGAAAACCCCCTGAGGAAAATGGTAATTCCTGCAAAATCATTTCAAACTTCTCAGGTTTTGCTTTGCTGAAATCAATTAATTGATCTATGCTTTTGCAACATCTGGGCAGCTGACTTACACATATGGTTTTTGTTCGGACTTTTGTTTTTTGCAGTAATGTAAATTTAATTTTATTAGATTTAGATTTATTTTGGGGGGGGGTGGGGGTGCATACAGTATAGAGGCAGACAGGAAATGAGGGGAGAGGGTAGGGGAATGACATGCAACAACCGTCCCATTGTTTGGTCTATAAAGTGTCAGAAAATTCCTAAAGTATGTCTTAAAATAGCTAGTTGTGTCTGACCAATAGGCCAAAATCCAGAGACATTCAAGCTGCTAACCCTCACATTTGAGAAGCTTAAACAAGGGAATCTGTGATTTATTTTTTGTGCAAAAATAGTTGCTAATTTTCCACCAATCGACAAATTCATTAATGGACGAATTATTGCAGCTCTACTCTGGCTCCTCTTTGGCTTTCAAAGTCTAATTCATTCTGAGAAACACTTTTCAGACAGAGTGACTTTGGACGCTGACATTTTCATGTAAGACTATTACAGTTTTTAAAGCAAACTGCTTCAGACAGAAACGCATTTGTGTCTGTTGTGAGCTTGCCCGTCACTGTAGTTCTGCTTGTCCAAAGTGTCCCTGAAAATGACTTCTTAGGAACGAGCTGGAACCCTGTTTACTCTTCCTCTTAACAATGCTCTCCGTCTGTGACCAGCTGAACGGGGGATGAATCCGCAGCGCTGACATGTGTTCAATAGAGAGGGCTTATTTTGTCTGCGTCCCAACTTGTGCCCTTTTCTCAAAAGCCAAAGGAGTGGTTCCTGTCGTTTTGTCAGCCGTTCATACAGAGGTCAAGGATGGGTGCCTACTAGCCCTGCTGTCACCCCTCATCTACTGATTCACTGTTGATTGCTTGGCAGTAGATGGGCAGTGGAGCACAGCACAGGAAGTTGCCAGCAGTGTTATCAGCCAGACTAGAGGTTTGGCGTCACTGCAGAGCTTTTCAGATCCTCTGTTTGGTAATGTAACATCGGGTAGACAGTATCCGCGATGGTCCGCCTCTGAGGCTGCAGCAACTGTTTCTGCCGGAGTGAAAATGCTGTGAGCAAATGAGGCGTGATAAAACAGCTGGCAGGCAACGTGGCAATGCCGAGCGATAGGCCATGGCAGATGATGTCTCATGGGCAAAGCATGATTTGCAATTTCCTACTGTATGAAAGATCCAACAAATCTCAGAGAAGAATGAAGATGGAGACTAAAATGTGTGTGCTGAAATCTAAGTCCTTAGAGGTGTTCACAAAGGCAACACAGCAATTACACCAGATGATGCCTGTGTAGATATTGTTTCTCTGTCGGCTGCAGCAGCTTTTTGATCACTTATGGATGTGACCTTGGGTGGTAACAGTATATCTCTCACGATGAATTCATCTCCTGAATATAGTAATCAAAGGCTATCACATCGCCAGTTTTATTATTTTCCCAAAAGTACAATGAAATATCCTTTTTAGGCCACGCTTCATCCGTTTTAAAGGATCCTTTCCTGCGAAGAATTAGATGACATACCATTCTCCTATCAGCATCTCTAGAGCTCCCTAATTAACACGTTATCTTTCATTTGTGTAAACATAAAAGGTGTAAAAATGACAATTCACTGTTACACGAGGGGTTATGTGCCAGACTATCTCCTGGCTGCAACCAGCTGCCAGGAAACCACCTGAGAATCCAGGAAATTGAAGTCAAGCTCGCCGTTTTCCCGTTTCCAGTCTTTATGCTGAGTTAAGCTAACCAGCTGCTGGCTCCATGCTACGTATTTAGACATGAGAGTGGTATCAAACTCTCAGCATGACAGCAAGTCTAAGCATGTCTAACTACTCCTTTTAACTATGGACGTTTTTACTCGCACATCTTTCCTTCCCAGAGTTTATTGTCATGTGTGGCCTTTGGCTTTGGCTGTGAGAACTTCTCCAAGTATGAGGAGCAAGGCATCGGTATTCAGTGGAACAACATCAACAAGAGTCCAGAAGAGGGCGAAAACTACACCCTCATCGTGTCCATCATCATTATGCTCTTTGATGCTGCTTTCTACTGGGCGCTCACCTGGTACATTGAGAATGTCTTTCCAGGTATTCATTTTTTTTTTTTCAGATTTAATTAGCATTATTTTATGCGAACACAATCTACCAGTCCCATATCTTGAAGAAAAAAACGGAAAGATGCTAAAATGTGGTGTTCTATTTTACTCTTCCTTCACGAGATCCCTTCCCTTAGCCCAAATTAAATCAATAGCAAATGCAGCTATCCTAACAGGCCAGTCTTAATGCTTTTCTCATTGAATTTGACCTTTAAGAAGGGGCTTGTGCTAGGCTGTTGAGAGGAAACATACATTGTAAAGTACCATTGTCCCTCAAGCCAAGCTGTTAAAATGTGAATAATGTTCTCCATGCTTGGTCCCAGGCCAATATGGAATCCCTAAGCCATGGTACTTCCTGTTCACTGCATCGTATTGGTGTGGGACCACCTCAGTGACTGACATTGACCCCGACTGGCAGAAGGAGTCTGCTGTACATAGCGGTAAACATTTCCAATTCTCACCTATGGTGTGTGTGTGTGAGGGACATGTGCAACTGTAGCTTAATATACCCAGTTCTTATGTATTTCTCAGATTCTCAAGTTAATTGGGGAGTAAGCTAATTGGGATGGGTCGCAAACAAACATTAGCACCTTATTTGCCACATAGGGCGTTAATAGAGCTTGGCGCTTTGTTGGGGAAAAAAAGGTGAGTTTCACGTGAGGAACTTGTTAAAAACAACATTTTCCAATTAAAATTCAGAGTGAGTGAGTTGGTTATTTTTGTCTTAGCAGTGTTTGCTTTATTACTTTTTTTTACAAGAGTTTGAGAGGAAACGCAGCATTTAGTGTGTTTGTGAACTATATTATTTCGTAAAAACTGCACATTTTATACCAGTGTGTACATATATTACTGATGTATACAAGCTTTTTAGTGAATATTAATGTAGGTGTGTAATGTAAATATTAGTGTAATTTTGTTGTTATCTTGTGTTAGTCCCAGTGTGTCTGGATGAAGGGCTTCAATTTTTGTGTGCATTTGGATCATGGCTTGTGTCTCCTAAAGAAATATATGTCTTTAATAGATTTTTACCTGTTTTTATGCATGTTTCTCTGTGTGTGTGTGTGTGTTTATGAATGGATGCACGTGTCTCTAAAGAGCATTTGGAGACTCCGCCACCTGACGTGAAAGCGGGGGTCTCAATCCGCAATCTCGTTAAAATCTACAAGACTGGAAAGAAGCTCGCTGTGGACAGCCTGAGCGTGGACTTCCACGAGAATCAAATCACATCTTTTCTCGGCCACAACGGAGCCGGGAAAACAACCACAATGTGAGCTGCATTATCTGTTTCTCCCATGCTCTGCCACTTGGCTCAACATTCATGTCATTTCGCAGGGTGCAACTAATCTACCTTGTACACAATGCCGACTGTTCTGTTGGCTACATTAACTCAGTGGTCACCGCTGTCAAAGAGTGACACCTTCTGAGGGGACATTTATCACACGGAGTCAGCTGCTGCGTTGATTCATGATTCATCTAATTTCTGTTTAAGGAATAGTGGACAGGTTTAGGATGATGGCAACTAACTGAAACCTAGTGGCGCAGAAAGACAGAAAGAATGACCGACCGAGCGAGAGAGACGGAGAGAGAGAGAGCGAGCAAGTGATGCAAGAATAAGGGCTGAAGGGAAGACATCCGCTCTGAGCGACTGCAACGAAACATAACAGCACAATAACAGAAAGGACAGAGGAAGGACTCTGTCACACACGGAAGCTCTGTGTGGATGCCTTTCCAGAGCACAGCATCCATCTATCTGTGACATGCAGTGTTACAATTGAATTTGTGCACATGTTTAAAAATGAAACAAACCACATACAGTGTAGCTTCTTTGGGCATATGCGGAAAATATGTCACATCCAAAACACTCAAAATGAAATGTTGTTGAAGAGTTTGTTTTGTTTAAGTTGGTGTTTTTTTTTGCACAAGTTTATGATCTTGTGTGTAGTGTTTGGTATTTTTCTGCCCAGACCACAAAGTAAATAATACATAATAAATGACCTGAGACCGGAAACTCAGTTAATGGGGATTAGATGGACGTTGCTCCAGATTTACTGATATAGCTGGTTCCGTGTTTTAGTACCACCGATGAAAACGTCTTGTTCCGGAACATGCTGATTATTTATCATGATGTCAAGAATCACATAAAGAAAACAGCTGGAATTCCTTCTCTAAGCTTTGTAATCAGGATATTTGCATCTTGTTTATATATATTTTTTCTCTGCAGGTCAATTCTGACGGGACTGTTCCCACCTACATCAGGAACTGCTCTCATCAACGGATATGACATCCGAACTGACATGGACAGCATCCGAAAGCACTTGGGAATGTGCCCCCAGCACAATGTCTTGTTCAATGAGTGAGTGATCTTTAGCGGATCCATCTTTGTTCTCACCTGGCCATTGGTATGATCCCATTGTGCCTCTGGTGTGTTTAAAAGAAAAAATAAGAAAAAACCCAGATCATTAACCTGCAATTTAATCATGTGCACAATGACGGCTCAGTCTTGGCTTATGTTTCACATCAACACATCATTATCCCTTTCCCTTTTTCTGTTAAACAATTAAATGAACTTTGCTCACTCTGTGCACTAAAATTCTCCCAATAACACCGTTCCCAACCATTATTCCATTTTTTTACTTCACCTTTAGATTCTCCTCTACTTCTCTGCCTCTACAAACTGATTACCTGCAACTCGACACAAGTCCTACATCATAATTATGGCTGAGCACCTGCAAATTACTTTCATTAATATTAATCCCAGACAGTCAAAGCATCTATATTAAGTAGGGTTAAAATATTCATGCAAACGCAGAAGCAGACATCACGACATGTTTTGTTCTCTCATCTGTGAGGCCGTTTTGATGAAATTCAAGAATTAATTTTTCTTTTATGTTTTTTTTTTTTTCTTTGGCGATTTCAAACGTTTACATATGAATAAGTGAAGGTTGGTGTCACTCTCACCTGCTCGCATGCCAGTCAAATGGGTGTTGTGATATTATTTTCACCTTCACAGGCTGACAGTGGAGGAGCATATCTACTTCTACGCCAGGCTGAAAGGACTCGGCCGCGATGAGGTGAAAATTGAGATGGAGCAGATGATTACGGACGTTGGTTTGCCACACAAGCGGAAGGATCTCGCTAAGAACCTGTCAGGTGTGTATGTTTTGGATGTGTACATTTCAGTGTCTGATAGAGACTAGATGTGCATTTTGTTTTTGATGTGCGCACCGGTTTCTGTGCTCGGCACATTCATTTCCCCTGGGAAGGAATCCCATCTGTAGATTATCCTTTCTATTTAGGATAAAACTGCCCTGTTACGCCGTTCCTCGGCCGGGAACACCCGACGTACACCGGCACTGTACCTGTGTGTCACAGGCTGTAATTCATTGTCTGGGGGGCATGAACAAGTCCTGCTTGATAAATTGTCCCCAGTCATGGATTGCTTGTGAGCAAAATCACTGAAATATGACTTTCAAGGTTGATCTATGCTGACATTTCCACTACATTAGCACTACGTTGGATGCATTTTGAAGACCTCGCTATGAGAGTGGAGACTAGAATAACCCGAGAAAGGTGTATCTATCCCTGTCATCAATCATTTTACACCACGCAAAAGACAATAAAACTTGAAGAGGTACATCTAGACACATTTATGCCATTATCATTTCCCACTAACGTGTCCATATTACGTCTGACACCTAATGTTGACAGATGGTTACCCAGGATTTTTCACTGATTACAGCTAGAAGGTCTACTACCAGGACAAAGATGAGATTCCATTTCATGTCAGGATACTTGTCCAAGACAAAATATATTACTAAGATACCATAGCTGATGTAAGTTTTTCTGTCTTCTAGGTGGGATGCAGAGGAAGCTGTCTGTGGCTATAGCATTTGTCGGCGGCTCAAAAATCGTCATCTTAGATGAACCTACGGCCGGAGTGGACCCCTATGCCCGCAGGGGTATCTGGGAGCTGCTGTTAAAGTACAAACAAGGTATGCGATCAGTGGCAAGAACCAAGGCTCCACTGAAGGCTTTGAAGTCCCCTATGTTTGTAGATTTGACCGGAATGCACAGAGCGTCATGTTTGATCTGTTTCAAACCGAGAAAAGATGCTTTCCAAAACCGAGAGCTGAGGACAAGGTAAACTTTCAACTGACAAAGCTGAAATTAGAGCTCTTAAGGTAATGAACCATCTAGAGTAGCCTGCAGATTTTTTTTTTTTTGTTTGTTTTTGCCTTGCTCTGTGTGACACTCAATTGTGGGTGGAGAGGAATTATAATTTGTACTGGAACAGATTGAAATGGAAGTTAAGACAAGGGAATCAAAGAAGCTTTAATTGACATTGCTATTTAACAGAGTCCCTAATTGCCCACAGTATCAGTCAGCTTGTCACTCTCTGGCCTTATATGCTTAGAGGCTGCTGGTGGCTGTAAGCAATACATGGACATTACAGTTACACATAATTCTCAGCAGACATCTAAATGTTTAATGTGCACTGAGTGACATTCTGCCCTCGCTGTGTCATTAGCTTCTCTCTCTCTCTAATCAAGTCCTTTCAATCTAATAGGGAGGCGGAGATAACTCTGTTATAATGAGGACACCCACATTCTGGCTGGATGAATGAGTCATGTTTCGCGCCTCTCCAGTCTTATTTGCACCACGGTGTTACTAAGGTTTGTCATTAAGGAGAAAAAAAAAATGAAAAAACAAAGGCTACAGGCAGTCTGTTTGTCTGACAAGCCTGAAATTGGACTCGATATTGCATTTCTTCATAGCTAGTGCTATGTTTTTCCACACAGACAGGTCAACCAGATTACCCTAAGTGGGTATTGCTTTGATTTTATTCAGTAGGGGCTTATTTGTTCTTAAAATGACAATACAAAGCAACAGGGACAAAGGGTACATGTGCTAATAGGTTCAAATAAAGCATCAGTGTACATTTAAGATGAGTATGCTTAATATATCTTGTAATAAATAGGGAATGTTCATCAAAATGCTGCGGCATGTTGGTATTTCATTCCTTAGATCTTTGCATTGAATGTTGCTTTTTAACGTCTCGTTTGTCCTGTGTAATTAGAAAATGACCGAAGGTGACGATTTAAAGTAAAAATGAGCAAATTATGAATTTTTAATTATTATCCATTACTGGAAGTTGATTACTATTAAATTACCCCACTCATCATGTTATAAAATAGGCCTTGAGGATAATATTCATATAATATATTTGATACATTCAGCCTTGTACCTTCAGCCCTTGTGTGCTTTTGCTGCTACAGCATCATTTTATATCACCTGATTTATTGATTGTATATTGACCTATTTAGGAGCCTAACATATTGTAGACCATATAGCTAATCTCCCACTGACTTACTGAATTTCTCATTTTACCAGCTTGTAGCCATGTAATGACTGGAAGTAAAAACTCCAGCTTCCCTGAGCTTAGTTAAATAACAGTTAAATAGAATAATCCAGCTCCTCCAAAACGCCACAAACAGTATATTATAGCAGTGAGCATTTTAAATCCCACGTTGAATACTGACACCATGACGGCTGCATTTGGGCAGAGATTAGACTTGACACACATGTAGGCAGGTGATTTCCGTTGTGAGAAGCAAGGGGTGCAAAGAAAATGTGCGAAGGAGTTAATATTTTTAGAATGCTGAAGGTTGATATAGTTGTTTTGTTCCTATGGCTACAGCTTTGAAATATGTGGAAGGTTGTATAGTTTTCAATAAGAGTGGAACATTATTTAAGGGATGATATCATCATCATTTAATTTTAATTATTAGAAAAAGTTATTAATCAGTTTAAATGAGTAGGCTATACTGAATGTATCATTACAAATCTCACCTTGAAAACATACTTAATAAATTCAAGTGGGATGTTTGTAGCTCCACTCCATTTATTGTAGGCTCTGATAGTAGCTGCATGCATTTTGAGAGTTTCTCTGGCGGTTGTGAAAAATTGAAGTACCATACATAATGCATTTTTCCAAGGAATACAAATTAATGTGGAGCTGAAGCCAATGTTGCAGTACAAATGGCATACAAATGCATCAGAGTTTGTTTCTTGTATGTGATCTTTCCTAAGTCGTTTTCACGACATTCTGAAAATGTTTGGGGGGTAAAAGTGCTAATGTTTTAAAAAAAAGTCAAACCTCTTCAGAAAAATGTGTTGCAGAGGGTGCAGAGGAAGGAGCAAGCTGTGAACCTTCGACCATAGTATTTGGTCCATCATATAACATTTAACACTTGCACAGAAAAACATTCTTTCAACCTGTGTAACCTTCAGCAAGAAGTTGCAGATTCCTTGCAATAACCACACTTTCAGTACAGACCACATTCAAGTGTTATTCAAAACATTTGGCAGAACCCTGAAAGTGAACAAAACGTACATATTTTTAAGCATTACATTATATTTGGTTGCTTTTAATTGAAACAGGCCCGTCTGTTTCTTTTAACGCTTTTGGACAGGCATCACGGCCATTTTAAAATGTATTGATC
>JAVQJF010125371.1:0-24892 GCA_036023855.1 Gadopsis marmoratus | reverse complement strand
ATCTCTCTCTCTCTCACTCTCTCACACACACACACACACACACACACACACACACACACACACACACACACACACACACACACACACACACACACACACACACACACACTTGGATCCTTGAGTAAAAGTAGCAAAACATTTTTGAAAGTAAATGTCATAGTATGTCTGTAATATACTGGTACTATTAATATACAGTATAATAAACAATATACAGTTCATGCAGAATCACCCCTTTCAGAGTGTTTTAGTACACTATGATGTTGGGTTATTATTACTGATGCATGAACATATAAGCAGCACTTTAATGTTGCAGCTGGGTATTGATAATTTAAGCTGCCTTATATTCTACTGGGCAGTTTAATATATAAAAATGCATTATATTTGATCATATATTTTGTATGTAAACTTTTAATCTCCAAAGTAACCAGTGAAATGTAGTTTTTCTCTTGTGTCTCTCTTGCTTGATAGGCAACAGCATGTGTTAAACCCACTGAGTTACCTCAAATATCTCTGGATGCATGTGTCCAATGACAGGCTTGGCCCCAGCCTCCAAAATTCGTGCGGGAACATTAGAAGGTCCTGGTCCAAACATGTGACGATGAGGAACCACCAACGATTTCTGTAGGCATTTTGGTGGGGGTACAGAGACGGACGACATGTTCCCAGCAGCGTAAGAAGCACAGTAACACCACAAAAAGCCGTGGACGCAGGTGAAGTAAAGCCTCAGCTGAGCACACCCCTCTGTTTGACATGTGAGGTCCTAAGGTCAGGAGTCTGTCACAACATTTTGTGTTTTAATCTCTGTCTTCTTCCGTCAATACCTGTTGCTTTCTGTGCACAGCGAGCTCAGCTAGCTTGACACTTTCCCATTTTTAAAGATAAGGAAATCACCCGACATGTCCTCAAATGTTAATCATTGACTATACACTCTCCAGAGTGTTAGGCTTAACTATTACACTATTACTATTATTACCATTCCTTTCCCCTGGTAAACAGGATGAAATGTTTTCCACAACTTGTGTAGATGCTATTGTTATTCTACATTTTCAGCAGGCTATCAGTTAATTGTTATAATAATAATTATGGGTAAATGTAACAATATTATGGTTTTATATGATATAGGTATTTTGGTGGAATATATTGGCAGAAAAATTGTTGATAAGAGAATAAAGCTAGAAAAAATAAGGCAAATGTCATCAACTGTGTAGCCTCCCCGGAAGATTTAGAACAGGATTTATTACTCAAACTTGGAGGAAGCTGACATATTTTCAATCTACAGGAATACCGTAAATGGCCTTGTAATGTGAACTCGAATTGTATTACAGATGTATCTAAAACAAAAGTATGGCCCTGAATCAAATGTTACATCCATGGATTTAAATTAGCACCGGCCATCCATGAAAGTGGATGGTAGATTTCAGACACAAAATAATTATATACTATTGAGTGGCTGGTGAATTTGACATCACACTAATCTAGAAGCCAAATATGGAACTTGTTTTCTTCCTGTACCTATTGAGGTTTGTGGATGCAAAGATCTTTCGAAAAACAGATTGCGTGGGCTATAATTTGGAAGAAGTAGAATGTGAGGCCTATTTTCTTTGACAAAACCCTGAAATATTCTGGTTTACGGAAAATCAAAAATTGGAACGATTGTGTAATTTTGATGCATTTTGTGATTCATGAATTTTCTTGTAGACGTGAAAGGGATGGAAATGATGTTAACTGGTTTTGTTTTTTCTGACTCTTTGTAGTATAGTTTGAAAATGTATATGAGGCATTCTGGATCTGGAGACAAGACACAGTTGAATGCACAACACAATAATATTCCCTGATTCATTGAATGTATCGTGCTTTCATCACATCTGCCAACACTTTCTTGATGTCCTCTTTGCAGTTAAAAGTTTCAGTAGCTTTGTTGAACTGGAAACTTCTGCCAGCTTTCCATTTCAATACTTTGGTTGGTTATTGGCCCTTAAATCCAATTCCTGACACTATTATAAGGTTATTAAAAAAAAGTGTTAAACCAGCAAGTGTTCCCAGTTCTATTACAAATGAAAATTGTGATGTAAACACTTTTAGATAATAAAATATAATTAAAAAGCATGTATTAGGTGTGAGAGAAATGAAGAAAACAACATGGTGCACTCTTATCAACAACACTAATAACTCTGATTTGTTGAGGTTTTTATTACAGCTTATTGTTATTATGTTTCACACCTGGGTTTGATTTGTCCTCTGAGGGATGAGGAGATGCTTCCCCAAAGGCTTGGGGCAGAAGGCGCCTTCTCTGTACACCAGCCGCCCCCTGACAATGGTGGCACACACCACCCCTTGCAGCGTGGCGCCGAGGTAAGGATTTAGCTGCACACAGACATGATCGTAAGCTCAGTCACATAAAACATTTGCTCCTCATATCAAACCATTTGTTCATTTAATGTGGCTTACTTTGTTTTTATGATATACGCTTGCTTCTTTAATCTGTGAAGCATGACAGAAAATGAAATTAAGCATAATGCAATCCAAGTATTTTACTTTTGTCAAAAAACAAACAAACAAACTCCTAGGCAGATTTAGGGTTTTTATGAATGTTATGGATTCCTTATACTAACTTCAAATTCTCTCTCTGGGTCCCATACGACCAAGTCAGCGTCATAGCCGGGGGCAAGGCTGCCCTTCTGGTTGCCAAGGCTACACAGCTGGGCTGTTTTCTGGCTGAGGAGTCTCACCACATCAGACAGCTGAAAGCCTCGCTTACTTGCTGAACTCCAGAACAGAGGCAAGCCTGCACACGGGTGGAGTGGTTAACAGGCCTAGAGAGGACTGGGTCTACACCATCAGACATTTATGAGTAAAAGGTGCAATCACGTCAGGACGTGTCGCAAGTCTATGAGGTGAAGTATTAAACATTGTGGAGCCGTGTCAGAGTCCTCCTGGTGTCAGACTTTGACCACTCTCTCTCAGCGTCTGAACAGTAAATGATTGTTCTGTCCTCTAAACTGGCACTCCGCTCTTGTTTACCTCCCTGTGAACTTTGCCCAGCGCGGGTGATTGTCAGAGCGATTACGGGTGCAAGGAATGAACAACTAATCCACCCTGAAGAAAGATTTGCGTATAAATTCCCTGTAATATTGCACAGGCCAGTTTTAAGTTGTGAATTTATGTCAGGGAATTTGTCATAAGACGACAACATCCTGGAGCTGCGGCATAGACAGTGAATAAATGTGAAAACTGCCATGAACGTTTACAGTGATGCTGGGTAATTTTGCCATTCACTGCTAAAAGCCAAGTAAGCAGAATAGTATGCAAGTGTCACCTGACATCTTCAGTTCACTGATGTTTCAAATCACTAAATAATGGAATCATTGAGCAAATTAAATCAGGGCACTAACTACCCAAGTCAATGAACACGGGACACCGGTGAGTCAATGACCTTAGAGACAGATCATGATACTGCCACATACATACACTCCCAGAGGTCAGGTAAGCTAAAATAAAACTAAAGTTTATACACTGCTTAGCATTTGCAGGCATAACAATGGCTAAATTAAGCCAGCCGTAAACAAGACTCTGCTGTACGAGTGCAACTTGGTGTCAGCGGAACAAGCTGTAAGCACAATTACTGCCTCACAATGTTCATATGGGCCAAACTGTTAGCAAACGTTTTCATATTTACACCCCATCCCAGCAGACATTAACCAAGATTAGCGTTCATTTGGAGTCTGTGGAGGAGTCTGGCCACTTGGTGACTGTAAGCAGAATATTCACTCTCCTTTTAGGGCTGCTGTGAGGGAGATATTTCTTTCCACCACGTTCACCAGCTAGTTGTTAACTTCGTCTGCCTGCCGTTTGGTGCTGGGCGTGTAGCGCAGTCGGCTTTTAGCTGGGAACGAAAGTGGTCGATGAAAAAGGAGTGAACCAAAACAGTAAAGTCGTGGGCCGTAAAAACCAAAATTGAGCTGAAAGATGCTAAAATACTCCCGAGTGGAGGAGAAGTGCACCACTACGTGTCACTACAATTTGCCTCGTAGGCCCTTCCTGCATCTACACAGTCATCTCAAGCCCTTTCACCAGCCCCTGCTCTCTCCTCCCTGGCCATGTATTTGCTTCCAACTCTCCAGTCACCTGACCTTCTGCTTGTTCACCTGCTCACCTGTTTGCACTTGCCCCATCTCCACATACACCAGCCCAGATCCTTTGTTCCCATTACACATCATCGTTTAGCCCATTGTTCAAAATATTGACTAGTGTAGCTTTCGTTGTTATTTTTATTGACATTATTGTCAAAGATAGTGTAATAGATGGTGTAATTTATACATGTCTTTTTTCCATGTAGCTGCTTGTATTTACCATCTATAGGATATGACATCAATGCAGAATTGTGGTGACACTTCCTGTCAGTGATCGTATTTTTACAATGCGCTCTGGGACCTCTAGGGATCTGAATGACCAGTGCACTGAATGAATTTGGGCATTGAGCATCCAGGAAAATGTCTGTTTCCCTGAGTCAGTTTACTGAACTAGGGAACGGGTCAAGACGCAACTATTGAGGGAGAAATTGGGATATAAAATTCACACAATGTGATGTTCTGCTGCATTGAGTTTTGCATTAGCAGTCGTGCGAGGACTACAGTTTTGATTGCTGCTCCACTGGATAGAAACTATTAGGTATGCTTGTCACTAGTCTGTAGTTACCAAACTGTAGAGAGGAAATTCCTCCCCAAGACTGAGTGAAGTCTCCACTCTCCAGTTTCTTCAGATCAGGCGTGCAGGGGGAATGATCAGACACCACCATGTCAATCTGCCCAGCTTTCAGTGCGGACCATAACTGCTCCTGTGGGGACAAAACCAATCTACATCTACTTGTAATCAAAGACGAATAAAGCAAGTGCAGCCCAGTTTTATTGTTGGGGCTCAAACTTAAAATAGTCAGATTTCTGTCTACTGTGCATGCTATTCTGTTTGCCTGGTTAATAGATCCTCTGATGGGGGGACAGCACTTGAACTGTGTGGCCCCTGCAGGTATGTTCTCTGCACACAGGCTTAGGTAGTGGTGGGTAGTCTCCACTGTCAAGGGGGCTCCGGCCTGCCGTGCTTCCTGGATCAGATTCAATGGCTTTGCAGAGGACAAGTGAACTATATGGCACCGCACCCTGGAGCAGAGAGAGTTATTGTTACCATCACACAAGCACAACCAAATCCTACCCAGAATGATCCACTATGATATTACGCTGATGTTCTTACTGGTACTTGAGGCAGAGCTCTGTGACTGTGCGAATTGCCTCTATCTCCATGACATCTGGCCTGGACTGCAGAAAGGTGGAGTACGCACTGGGGTCTAACATGGGAAGGGGTGTAGCAGGCAGGGTATGAAACATATCCGCATTCATTACTGCAAACTAGTCAATTTAAGACAATAATTTACTTACGGGAAGCACTGTGTTAGACTATTCTAGCTGAGCGCACTGCTAAAAATCCCACTCTTTACAAATTTGTAGTTGATTTTCTTAAAGGGTCAGTTCACCCAAATCACAAAAGAATCACATTTTCAGTTACCCCTATCTAGCACTGCAGACTGTTTTATGATGTACGCTACTGCCACCAAGGAAAGCTACCACCAGCTCTTATTGACAGCAATTTGTAATGATATAGTGCTGAAAAATTGTGGAAAAGGCACCACTAGCGCTAAGTGAAAAATATGATTTTGTGATTGATCATTGTCCAATACAAATCGTTTTTCAACACTGACTTGTGACTGCAACAGATAAAATAGCAAATGCCACAGACAGGTGATCTATTGTATGCTGTGAAATGATAATTACCGCCATTCTCCTCTGTTGTGTGCTGAACATCCGTCTCTGCATGAAACTAAAGGAGACAAAGCAAGAGACAAGGGTATTTCAGTTACATTACTGTAGGATTACTGGATTTAATACTCACAAATGTTATGGAAGATGCTGCAGTTTGTTGAGTTACCAGCAGGACACTTCCAGTGCCTTGCAGCTGCTTCATGGCAGCATGTAGATCGCTGTCAGCCACATGGGGGAACTCATCCACCCCACTATGGATGAGGAAACATTTGAAGCCAGCCACCCCAGCCTGGATCATGGGCCGGAGTTCTAGCTGTAAGGAGACATCTGTTGTGTGTGTGATTGCTTTGGTCATAACTCTGCACAGTCTGGTGAAGGATGTGTTCATTTTGTTCAAGCTGCGTCACTGTACCTGGTTGCCAGGAATCACACCTCCCCAGAAGGCGGTGTCCACAAAACACTTCCCTGTTGCCTCCCGCAGCTTCTCATGCAAATTACCCCGTGTGGTAGTTGGAGGGATGCTGTTTCTGTGGGAATTTTAACAAAAAAAAAAGGCCTTCCAGTTTGTTTACTTTTATGGGTTTACAGCTGAAAAAAATATTGTTCTGCAGGAGTTTATTTTTTCTTAAGTATCTGAATGTATTCAGTAGCCCATTTAGTCCTAAATATCAACATTTTTTGTAGCCTGCTAGCTTAACAGATGCACTAGGTAGGTAAAAGCCCGAGAGATGAAGCAATGGAAGCAGCAAACACACACTGGCTTGATGAAAACACTTGTTTGCTTATGTAGTTTTATCAGTTCACTAATGCACTAATAATATAATACACTAATATACTTTTATTGAAGTTTCAATACAAAAAAGTTGCATTTATGTCATAATCCACCATACAAACTGCTAACACCTTATGACATTCAATGAAAACTCTCAAGATAGAAATATAAATATTGAGATAAAATATTGTTATGAAGGACAACGAAATGCACGCATTATACACTGTTACCTGTGTGGTCCACTCGGCCCACATGCCCTGCTACTTTTCAGTCAACATGGGAAATTTAAAAGTAATATTTCTAGTTGTACTCTTGTTCAATTACACCAGACTCATTCAGTGTTCATCCGAGCATGCAATTACATTTGAAATAAGACACAGGCAGCTGGTCACAAAAATAAATGAATGAAAACTAGTTTTATACCAAACCACTTACATATACTGTAAGTGAAAGATGTTAGCTTTTTCATGTCTTCTTTTTTTGCACAAAAGCACATAAAGATCCACAGTATGTAGTACTATGTTAATACTATCAGGCTTAATAACTTGAACAGCTATTTCCCAATCGGTTTACCCTGCGACCTTTACCTCCCACCAGTGACCTTCTATGGTCAGGCAGTGGGCATTGATTGGTTTTCGGAGGGGGGAGTCTCCAACTTACAGCGGCATGTCCACAACCGTTGTCACCCCTCCAGCTGCAGCAGCCCTGGTGGCGGTCCAGAAACCCTCCCAGGAGGTGCGGCCCGGCTCATTCACGTGAACATGGCAGTCTACAACGCCTGGCATCACCACACTGTCACCCACATCCAACACCTGCCATCACAGTTGGGTACACAGGAGAAAACCAAGTGCAAATACATGATGAATGCATGTGACCTTATAAATGTACAAACAGATATATCTTTCATTGTCTCCTTCCACCAGGAGGACCATCCTGAAACCGGGACCAATGACAGCCAGCTTACCGCACAGGCAACATCCCCAGAAAAGTCCCAGTTTGAGAGTATTTGATGGATTTTCCCATCTTTTATTACGATGACAGCAGGACGGACTTCATCACCAACTACTACCCTCTTGCTCCTCACAGCACTGACCGTTGATCCGAGTTCCATGCCTGTCTTCATTGAGAGTTAATGAGTACAGAAGACTCTTCTAACTCTGCTTCTGCACTTCATATGTGGTCTAGGCAGTTTAGTGGCTTAGTGCTGAGGCACCACCCCCTGAAAACCAGTTCAAAGTATAAGCATTTGTTGACTTTTCTTGTCTGTGTGCTGAAATTCAAACCACTCCGTCCTCACCTTATACTGTGGATCAAAAGTCTCCAGCAACAGTTAAAAAATTAAGTAGAATCTTTAGAGATGATTTCTCAACTTTGTCTACTTTTTTCCAGTGTGAATCCACTACATACTCAAAACCTGATTAGAATCTATGTGCTGTAGTATGGAACTGGGACACAGTGTGGCTGTATAAAATTATGCAACACGCACATGCTTTATTCCAAGGCACTACCTTCATAGAAAATGTGCATTTCAAGACTGAATATGTCACAACATGTGAACATGCTATTAGATAAAGAGATTGCCACTCATGTTAAAAAACACAATGTCCAATAAGAAAGACTAGCATGTTAGACATTTTTTTTTTTTTTTTGCCTTCCATGATGAAGTTAGTGATGTGCCGATCATGAGCTAATCGTTCATCAACTACTCTTTTAATATGATCTCGTAGGAACGAGTCGTCGCAGAGATAACGTTCTTATCGCCCTGGCACACCCACGACTAGCACCTCTTCCCATAGACAGCCTACATAGCTAAATGTATATATACAGCTCTGGAAAAAAATGAAGAGACCACTGCATAATTATCAGCTCTCTCGTTTTACTATTAATAAGGTATGTGTGTGAGTAAAATGAACTTTGTAAAATTTGGAACATCTGGAGTGGTCTCTTCACTTTCTCCAGAGCTGTATACATAACCAACCTGTAGACTATGTCTATGACCTCGCCTAATCTGACACTGGCAGAGTCCTCTGCACTCACCAATCGCAAGCCAACAGGCAAACGAGCGATGGTGACTAGTTAATGAAACGAAGTCCAGAGCAGCTTCTGTCGTGCTGCTCCTCCACCTGCCTGGCTGCAGGCGGCTCAAGCCTCGCGCGCGCCGCCTCCGCCCGACACACCGCGTGCGCCTATTGGCTGACGGACCTGCAGGAGAGGGCGGGGCCTTGAGCCTGAGGGATGAGGTGCTGACGGGACGCAGCTTCGTCCCCTCCATCCTCCCCGGCGGCGCGCTGTGCGTTATGACGACGCGTGCATTACGTGGGCCTGGCAGAGCAGCACAGCAGCGTCGTAATCCTCGTTATGTAATGCATCGGATGGCGCTGCGCGGCAGAGTTGCAGGGGGGGGGGGGGCGCGGGAGAAAACTGACGGATGGCTGATTTAGTGATAAATAACGGTACGTTGGCTTACGTCTGAGCGTGCATCTTGCAATGGTAATTGTAAGTCGTGCAGCGTGATCGAGCCCGTCTGGGCATCAGTGGCCTACCCCCGAGGTGCACAGACGTCTGGAGCCTGCGGACGCTGCTCGCAGCTTCCTCTGTGAGCCGTCTCCGGTTTAAACTCGTCACCTATATCAGTGGAAGTAAACCAATGCGGGTTTGTTTCAGAGACGAAGCCGGTTCATATTTTGGTCTCCATCGAAACTGGCTCGATCCGACAGCCGCTGAGCTGCGGTACAAACAATGGCGGGTCCCGAGCAGTCCCAGCAGCAGCAGGTAGAGGAGGAGGCAGAGCACATAGATGATGCCGAGATGGCCCTGCAAGGTATTAACATGCTGCTCAACAACGGATTCAAAGAAAGCGACGAGCTTTTCAGGAGATACAGGTAAAAGTGTTTGACGCTTTATCGCCGCGATGACGTGTTGCAGTAGGACTCTGTTGCATTCCTGAGCCTGTAATATACAGCAGGAGTAGAAAATAACCTCCAAGAGAAATGTCAGTGAAGTGGCTGAGACATCATCGAGTGGAGTTCAGAACACAAGAGTACAGCATGTACCCGCTTTACATGCCGGTCAAAGCCTGTTTATCAGTGAGTATGGGTCTGTGGCCCCCGGGCCGTCTTACCACTGGCAAACTGTAGACCACCTCTGATTTAAGGTTTCTAACAGAGAGATGCTGTTTTCATCACGCAGACAAGCCGTGGCACTGTTAACATCTATGCACCTAGGTGACCAGAATGTGGAATATACTGCACACTTGGTCCCTGCATTATCTAAGCCTGGTTTGGACACGTGCTTTTTCAAGTAATTACTTTCTTGTACATCAGACACAGATGTTTTGGGGGGCATTTAGCCTTCTTTCTATTTATTTATTTTCTTATAGCAAAGAGTGGGAGGTGGACATGTCAAACAGATAGCAGTTAGACCCCTGACATGAGTCACGGCAGCTGAGCGCGATGACTGTGGCTGCACCTGCTCTGTCTGTGCTGGAAAAGTAACCGTCCATTGGTGCACTTTCAATTTTCAAGGAAATATTCAACTTAGTTTATTTCTGTTCTGTTGTGGGCTCTCTGCATCTTTCTCCTCCCTGCCCTCTCTGTAGGACCCAGAGCCCACTGATGAGCTTCGGGGCCAGTTTCGTCAGTTTCCTGGTGAGTTTCCTCTCAGCTGGTGATAAAACGATGAAATAAAATTTCCAGAAGAAGTATCAGTTAGTGTTATTAGGAAACAGCAAAAACAGTGATTCATACAATTACTTAGATTCCATACAGTTCATAAGGAAAGCATTCTTGAAAAACCCCAATCTGTCAAGTGGGTTGCATCATTGTCAACACTGACATCCTCTGCTTTGCTTTTCCAACCATTAACATAATGGATGCATCTCCCTCTCAAGAACAGCGTAGCTCTTGCAGAGAAGCACATTACTGTAACGCTGCATCCATCACCAATGGGTGAGGGAGACTTTTCACAGCATGGTGGTCAAACACACACACAAACACTCACACCTTCTGCCACTGCGCCTTGTGATGACACACCATGAAGGCAGTGGGGGCGGTGACATCTGACCATCACGGTAGGCATTTGCACATGCACAGGGATCGTTAAATGCAGCATAAATGGCGGGAATGCCTCAGTTATACAAGAAAATATCAAAAAGCCATCTCAAATATCACCATTTTTTAAAATAATTCTTATTTTTGCATGTCCTACTTCATTTATGTGTGATTATTTCCTCCCTGGTTCAAGGTGATCCTAAGAGGGTTCAGCAACATCAGAGCAAATATGTTCTGATTGTGTTAGCTGTGTAGCATCTTTCCAACTCCAAACACACGGCTGTACAGATGCCACTGTGTTCCTCCATTCATTGTTATGCAGAAAGAGCCCTTTGTCCTTTTAAGACTATTACACAACATTCCTTCCCTCTTACTACAAGATGTTTCTGTTTGTAAGCCAGCTCAAGCATAGATCTGCTCTGGAAAACAGGACAATATATTTGAATAATAATGCAATACATCATTGCTTTTTAAAGGTATATTATGAACAAAACGTTTTCACTGCATTGCATTCTGCAGAATGCCATGATGACATTTGAGGAGGAGAAGATGCAGATGGCCTGCGACGACCTGAGGACCACTGAGAAACTGTGTGAGAGCGACAGCACCGGAGTCATTGAGACAATCAGAAACAAGATTAAAAAAAGTGTGAGTACAAATCTATGGACAATTCAAAAATTATATTATATGGACTGTTGCATGGCAATGGGAGACCTATGAAAGAAACTCTGAAAATAGTTCTAATACTAGAGTGCTAATAATAATGTTAGAGTTGAGCAGAAGATAACGCCAATTCACACATTTAGATTTCCATTGTGTCCTAATGTTGCCACCAGAACTGTTAGCTACTGTTCAGATAGCAGTGTTCACAGCCTCAGCATCAGGCCTAACGAAACAGGCAGCAGTGAGATCATGCCAAACAGATTCAATTAGTCCTTCTGTGAAATATAATCCACAAAGTGAAGGGGGGGGGGGGGGGCTGTCTAGCACCTCTGGGTCTTTCAGGAAACACCCTGTTACGTTGGCTTCCAGCATCTGGGGAAAGTTGTAGGGTGTGTGTATACTTCCTATTGAATGTGTGTGCGTGTGTGTTTGCGTGTTACAGATGGACTCGCAGAGGTCAGGCATTGTGGTCGTGGACCGCCTACAGAGACAGATTATTGTTGCTGACTGTCAGGTGTACCTCGCGGTGCTCTCCTTCGTCAAGCAGGAACTCTCAGGTCATCAAATCCAACCCACAAATGTCTGATTCTCATGGCAACCTGCATTCGGAGCATTATGTCATCATGGCGTGTCTGTATGACTGACTGTATATATATTTATAACACATATTTATTTATTTCACCTATTACAAGTAGTTTGTGGATCGATTAATTCATTAGTCAACTGACTAATCAAACTAATCAAAATCATTGCATTAGTTTTGCAGGAATTTGTTCATAAACCAAAGTATTAGACAAAATAAAATTTGGTGAAGGTAGTGCATTAGTTGCAGCCCTACATCAAAAGGTTAATTAATGACCTTATTACAGAAAATGATGGTCTTGTTCTTCCACTTGAGCATCTTTATGCAAAAACTCATTAAAAGTATCTTATTCCCACTAACAGCTTATATCAAAGGAGGCTGGATTCTTCGTAAGGCGTGGAAAATGTATAATAAGTGCCACAGCGACATCAGCCAGCTGCAGGAGGCCTGTCAGCGGAGGACCTCTGTCCACCAGGAGTCCCTCCCACCGGACAACGCCAACCACAACTCGCCAGTGGAGAACGGCGTGACGCCCGAAGCCCTGGACCGGCTCAAGGGCTCCGTCAGCTTTGGCTATGGCCTCTTCCACCTGTGCATCTCCATGGTACCACCACACCTGCTCAAGATTATCAACCTCCTGGGTTTCCCTGGTGACCGTCTCCAGGGCCTGTCCTCCCTTATGTATGCGAGTGAGAGCAAGGACATGAAGGCACCGCTAGCTACGTGAGTAGGCTCAGGTTGGATCATTTTTCACAGACAGATAACATTGGAGTGGGGGGGGGGTTGAGGTGATGTGTCCCAATGCTTTGTCCAATAAGCTGGACAACAATAATTACCTTAAGTAAGACTTTAAAGCTTCTACAAGCAGTATTTTTATATATTTACAATCTGTCAAGCGACTCTGTGTAATGTGAAAGGTGTCGCTCAAAGGGACAAACCCACACATAATTTTCACCCAACTCTGCAGGTCCCCTCAGCTTTATGTTTTAGCGTCTTTCAGCCCATTGTTTTGGTTTGATAGCTTGCAACGTTACATGTTTTGCTTCATTCTCACAGCTCTCATCAGTGAAAAAGCTCTGAAAATCCCCACTGTACGCTACCTGCCCAGCACCAGACAAATAAAACCTGAATTACTCTAGCTGACCTTAAATGTTCATCCTTGACCTCGGAAACCGCAGTTTATAAAGTAATTGTTATAATAACAATAACTGTCGTGGAGCGTTATAAATTAACTTTCTGTCCCAATTCTTAAAGCCAACATGGATGAGAAGGGCTTAAACCGCTCAGAAATAATGCCATTCCATGACAATTGGGCAAACTCGATCGGACGTATTTTGGCCTGATCTGGCAAACTGTGAACTGAACTCTTGATGGCAGGTTATAGGTCACGCATCATGTCCATTGTCCATGCCCTTTTATAACGTGAAACACAAATGTACCTTCATTTTAATATATTCTGTACTGCCATTATTAGTATATACAGTATAACAGAGAACTGCTCGGTAACATTTGGAGCTGCATATTTACCTTTGATAAACATTCAGTTTAATACAGATTCCCATTGAGCTTTAGATAAAGAATTTCAGACTGTACCAGACTGACATTAAATCATCAATGTTGTATTGCTCAGGTTGGCCCTCTTGTGGTACCACACAGTAGTGCTGCCTTTCTTTGCTCTGGATGGCTCTGATACGCATGAGGGTCTGCTGGAAGCCAAAGCGATTCTGCAGAGAAAGTCGGTGGTTTACCCCAACTCATCCCTCTTCATGTTCTTTAAAGGACGGGTTCAGAGGCTAGAGGTATGTATAGCAGGCTCAGGGTTGGTGATGACACATAAGCTTTAACAAGTCTATTGAAGCTGTAAATGGTTTATTTGTAACCCTGGATGAAAACATCGGATGGTAAATATACAATATTTTAAAGCAGAATCTTCCCTTGGCTGGTAGAGCAGCTTCTGTTCAAGCATATAAATATATATATATAATAATGAATATGCATGTCAGATTGTTCATTTATTCATCAACATCTGATCCACCATCTACTTATCCAACGCTCTCATTCAAAACATGCAAGTGGTGTGTGTCTAACCCAACTACCGTTACCTGTTGTTGTTGGTGTGTGTGCTCTCTCTCTGTCCCCAGTGCCATATCAACAGTGCTTTGGCCTGTTTCCATGATGCATTAGAGCTTGCATCAGACCAAAGAGAGATCCAGCATGTGTGTCTCTATGAGATTGGTACGTGTTTTCTCATCAGATTAGTTGTGACATGCTGGCACTGAGGCGAGCAGTAGAGGGAGGGATTAATTTCATTCGGTCTGCTTGTCTTTGTATCAGGTTGGTGTAGCATGATAGAGATGAATTTTGAAGATGCATTCAGGTCGTTCGAAAGGCTGAAGAATGAGTCGCGTTGGTCGCAGTGCTACTATGCCTACTTGACCGGAGGTAAGCCTGTCACACGCTAACATATTATGCTTACACCGCTGTGATTTATCTACTCTGTATTATATTTAGTCCTTTCTTTTTGTCTTTTCCCAGTGTGCCAGGGTGCTTCAGGTGACCTGGATGGCGCAAGCGGGGTTTTCAAAGACGTGCAGAAGCTGTTCAAGCGAAAAAACAACCAGATAGAGCAGTTTGCTGTCAAAAGGGTGAGTTTTTCTGCAGATGTTGCCCTTTTTTCTCTCAATCGAGAGTCATCACAAGTTTGTCACAAAAGTGTTCCTCCTCTGCCTGATTCCTATCTGCAGGCTGAGAGATTGAGAAAGACCTCACCCACCAGAGAGCTGTGCATCCTCGGTGTAATTGAAGTGCTGTATCTGTGGAAAGCGCTTCAAAACTGCTCCTCATCTAAACTGCAGATAATGAATCAGGGTGAAAGGAACCTTCGTGATTCACACCAACGCAACCACATTAGCTTCAGCTGGATTGCTATGAATTTAATTGGTGTGATAATTTCCTCTTTATGTTTATTCAGTGTTACAGAGTTTAGATGAAGCTTCGTGCAGAGGCCTGAAACACCTCCTTCTTGGTGCCATTCACAAATGTCATGGAAACATGAGAGATGCGGTGCAGGTATCAGTCTACAGTGAGCACTGAATGACTTTGCAGTTAATCTACACTTTTAAGGGCACTCAGCTTTGCTCTCCTTTCCATTTGATCTGTGATCCAGGCATTCCAGCTGGCTGCTAGAGATGAGTACGGACGACAGATCAACTCATATGTTCAGCCGTATGCGGTCTATGAGCTCGGATGCATACTCCTTGCAAAACCGGAGGTCAGTCTGCGGCACACTGCATTCAGATTTGTATCCATTCACATTTTTATTTGCATTTGTCAACGGTTGTGACCACATGCTCAGCTATAACCCCGTTTTATATTGCAATCCAGACAGTGGGAAAGGGGAGATCATTGCTACTTCAAGCAAAGGTAAAATATTTACACAGAAATCATCTAACTTAAGGGCTCCTTTTAATTTCCCGGAAAATGTTAGAAATGTATTTAATGAAGAAAACATCTATCTATCTATCTATCTATCTATCTATCTATCTATCTATTTAAAATGTTTTAGGAGGATTTTACAGGCTACGACTTTGAGAACAGGCTTCACGTCCGCATCCATTCAGCCCTGGCTTCTTTGAAGGAAGTGGTGCCCCAGTGACTCCAGGAAGGGAAGCTACAATGGCTCAAGTTATGCTCATGGCTTTTACACCAAGTTCTAAGCCATTCAAAATAACTGTATGACATCCCAGTGAAAGAGTCCTGTGTTTTGCATTCTTAAAGGATTTTGAGGAGAAACACCTTGTTTGTGATCTTACCCAGTCAGATTGATATGAAGTCTCATCTCAGTGCATTTTGCACAGAGATACTGTATATATGGGTATGTGTTCATACTTATCTAGCACAAAGTAGATGGCTAGCCTAGCTATGGCTAACAAGTTAAAAACTATGCCCAAAAACTCCAAAACTATGATACAGACATGTCTTGTTAGCCAACGAGCAAGTGTATACATCAACCGGGCATGTCCAATAATGGGATGGGACTGTTCAGGAGCTGCAGTACAGAGCAGTTGTTAGTGATTGTAAAACCAGCTGCTTGTAAAACCGCAAAGGCTCTTGTGGTGGATTCCCGGTGGATTTTTTTTTTTTGCATATCTGTTTTATTGCGTGTTCATAAAAGGTATACCCTGTATAAATAAGACATCTTTGGGGTTGTTGGAAGGTGCATTTCTTTTCAATTTGATGGAGGTAAGCTAGCTCTTTCCCCCTTGGGCTAAGCTAGGCTAAACACGTTCTTGGCCTATTTCTGAACAGGATGCACAGAGATGAAATTCATATCAATCCTTGACCCTTTGCAAAACAACAAACATATTTCCCCAAAGCTGTTCTTGTAAGTGTTTTGCGCATCCAAATGTGTTTGCTAGCTAGTAACGTTTTTCCTCATTGACATGTGTATTTGGAGGGTTTCAGTCATGCCTCCCCCTCCCTCCAATGAGCAATTCAGCACATAAAAGTAACTTTTTAATGGCATCATATTTCCCTTCATAGTAACTTTACGATGAGTAATAAAAGACACAGGTAACAGTGCTTTTCACAATCTTTAAAAACATGAAGGTGACATTTTAGCATCTTACTTCTATAACACAACAGAATTAATAATGTCAATTCTTTGCCATATCATCTATCATGTAAAAGATAAAGAAAAGATTTAATATTTGATTTTACATATCCCTATCAAGGACTCCATGGGTTGTAAATTTCTCTGCAGTTATTTCACAAGTCTTGCTTTTCCTAATTAGATTTTCCATACTTGCTTGTCAAATTGCAAGTGGCCACTTGCTATATTCACAATGGAAATAAAATGACAAACTTGTAGTCCAATTAGTTACCAATCCCAAAACCTTTCATTGGTCACCTAAAATCACACATAGTAGGCTAACAAATTGGCATCTGTTAGTTATTCAAATTCAAGTAGTTAGATATCATACATTGACAGAAATTGAGAAATCACCACACTTTACAATGCCCTAATGATGTTTTATTTTATGTGGAAACACCGGGCATTTATCCTGTGCACTATGCATGGTATGGCAGGGTAACAGTGGCTTTAAGACTGTATTGAAATCAAATGTACCTGTGTGTCCAACCCTGCAAATACATGAAGGTATTATAATACAGTACACTTGGTACTGTAAAGTTAAGGTGCTGCTAAATGTCAGCCTAATAAACATATACTACTGGTGACTTATTTTAATAGTGCTTTAGTGATACAAGCTTTTGAATTAGTCCATAATAGTGACAATTTTATTCATTACATAGCAGAAGTTGTACTTATATAAGTGTTATTTAGTTTACAGTATGCCATTTCAGTTTGAGTCTTGAACCTACAAATCCTGTGGTGGCTGGCAAGATGGACTGCAGTGCTGCCAATCAAGCTGATTCATTGAAGTGTTATCTTGAATTATATTTATGTAATAGGAGTGATTTTAACAAACTTTCTCGACACAGTTTCACACTGTACATATGAATGATTCAGTGCAGGGTATTGGTTTTAATTCAGTTTTTGTCATGTGAGCAATATAGGTAAAAGGAGGGCATCCTACAGTAATTTACAAAGGCTTTCAACGATAACTATCTGTGTTTTTCATCCCATGTGTACATATAGATTTGTTTTGCACTTATTACGCTGGTTAGACAAAGCCAGTCATCCCCTGTAGCTGTGATGGATGTAAACTGTGGTAAATGTTGAGGTGGCCACTGTGCAAGTGGTCTGTGCGGTGCAAGTAACGTAACGGTGAACTGTTAGTACCCCGCTGTACCAAATACTTCTGTCACTGAAAGAATCTTTCATTTTGTCATGACATTTTGTTGAACTGAGATCAGGATGACGGTGTTCCAATGTGTTCAGTGGCTCTACAATAAACTCCATTAATCTAGCCGAATACGGGGTGTTTTTCTTTGCCTCCGAGTTTGTTCCTGTTGAAATAGCACTTTGGACAGTGGATGTTATGTCGAATGTGTCAGGCTGGACATGATAGCATGCAGGAATTTGCATGGAAAAACAATTATGCAAGACTCAGGCTAAAACTAACTAAATCACGGAGTCAACCAACACTGAAAAATGGTATATTACACATTACATATTTCATCCAGGAGAACCAAATAATAATGTGGTAATGTGGGTAATGTGCAAACCAACCTGATCTGATGAGTCAGACAGCTTTGGTTAAAAGTTGTTTTATCTTGTTTTTAGTGCATCTACGGTGTCCATTCATTTGTATTCCACCAGGGGGCGCTTATCTCACAGGCAGCATCCAGGATGTGACATACTGTATACTATTTTCCCCACACCCTGATTGTGATGACAGCAGGACAGACAGTAAATTTACTCAAGTGCTGTACGCGAGTACAACTTTGAGGTATTTGTACTTTATTTGAGTATGTCCATTTTATGCTATTTTCTACTTCTACTCCATTACATTTCAGAGGGACATATTGTACCTTTTACTCCATTACATTGATACGATTTGAAGCTATACTTACTAGTACATTTTTAAGGTAAAATCAACCCCACCTTTACCAGCTGCCATATTAAAGTGACCCGTACACATGAATGCATCAAAAGGTATAAACCAATTATATACTGTTTATTATTTTGAAAATGACTTTTGGTACATTAAGTACATTTTGATGCTAATACTTCTTCCACCACTGAGAATACCTATTAGTTGGACTTGCAAATGGTCCACTGCAGGTCCCGAACTCATCAATTCATGATGGGGAATGTGTGTTTGTTCCCATTTTCATTCAGAAAGCTAGACTATTAAAATAAGTCACAGTTGGATGAAACATGAGGTTATTGGTGCTGCATGTCATTATCCATCCACTGGTTGCGACTGAACTTTTAGATTTCCTATTAAATTTCTTATTTGTAATTCTTTAATGCAATGTGGAAAATAGAATTCTCCATTTTATTCTCATATGTTCCAATGAAAATTAGGATCTTCTTTTACTGAGCACGAGAAGAGGGACGATCTATCATCATATCGATCATTCAGTGGATTATACTTACAGTTCAATTCATGATATTATTGTTGAATGTGAATAGGGTGGGAGTTTACTCAACGCGCTCTGATACACACCAAGAACATCGCTCTAAGAAAACACGTCCGTCACACTAGGCTCAAGGCAAACAGCTCACTCAAGCCAATAAATTATTCAGGCTCCTGTGCCACTGAATTTAGACATGGCAGAACAGAGCAGGAAGGCAGGGCAGACAACCAGACCACGACTCCTCCTGCGTCTTCCTTTTGTGGACGCCTAAATAATCAAAAGACATTTCCTTTTACATTCACTTGTGAAACTGAGCCTTCAGCTTGGCCTGCTTCATTTTACAACAGGGAGGACAAGTGTACATGCGGTCCACAAGCTCATCCAGTGTGTGGTGATGGTCATGCGAGTGACGTCATCCGTCTTTATGTGTTGTGATTCACGCTCGCTCCTGATGTTTTCTGTGTGGCGCTGGCAGACCGCGGCTACAGTTCAAAGCAGCATATTCTTTCTGCGCACGGGTTAGACCATGAAATCTTAATGCTGATGAATTAAATGAAGCATTTGCATCAGATAGGAGTGGAGGAGACAGACGGGACCCAGGAGAGATGTTACACATCAAGCAAATGTGTCTGTGAGCGAGTGAGAGAGAGAGAGAGAGAGGGAGGGCAGTACGAACAGTAGGACTATGCAAAGAGCAAGGTCAGAAAACACAATTGCATTATGTTTCACTCAGGCTGAAACCTGAGCCGTTAAACTATCCTACCACCAGATAGAGAGTTCCTTTTAAACCTTTTATTTCTGCTAATCCTCATGCAATGGACTCTGTATTTGATCTTATAACAAGCACGGGGCATAATATCCAAGAGCCCATTCACATTCTAGGTGGAAATTGATTTCAACTAATGTACAGTGGAATACATGTGGAATTATGTGTACTTTTACTTACAGCGTGAAGAAACATTAACTTCCGAGCAAAAGGTTGCCATTCAGGATCCAGCCTTCATTAGGTAAAACGTCTTGCTGTGCAGATCTGTTTGTGGGTGATAGCGAAAAGAAAATGCATTGACCTGATCGCAACATCCTCCACGCCCACCAAGCCATTGCTACCCTGTAGTGTGCAGGTCAGGTCCCCTGCACAAGGACACATTGACATTATTAGGCCCGGCCCTCTCATCTCTCCAGTCGGCTCAATGACTGTCTAAGAGCTACAAGACCATCTCTCCAGGCGTTGCATTTCATCTCCATCTGTTCACACTCAAACATTTACACAGGCTGAACTACAAATATTGAGGTTTTTCTCTCTGTCTAAAAGTTGATGTGGATAATTTTTTTTTAAGAAAACATAATTTCTTTCCTACAAGCAATACATATCCCCCTTAATACAAGATCACGACCTTTAATGTATGAGATGCTACGGGTATGGATATAGATATTTTCACTCATTTGATGGTCTAAAATAAGTCAATTTATTTTTAGTGTATATTTATATCTATTTAGTCTAAAAAATACTCAGACCTGCCTTTAAAATACCCAGTGTGCTAGGTGCTACTTTTTTAAATTGTCCAATGTTAACATCCCCACAGGCTGCTAAAATCCCCAAATTCACAGCAGACACTGATGTGATTGTAGGAAAAGCTCATGGGCTTAACGATGGCTCTGCCATGACAGTGTGGCTTGCCATAGTAGGAAAAGCACAGGTGTAAATAATACATTTAAAGATGGCTGAATTCCATTATGCTACTTCAGCTTTGTCCTGGTATTGTGCTGGGAAACCTGAATAGAACACAGCCACGCGTCGCTAATGTTTATACACCTGTATACACCTGTACCTTTCCTACTATGCAGACACCACCACCACACGGGAACACCACAGTCTGCCTAAGAGACATGGTAATATTTCTGCTACAGTATAATGCTGTTTGTGTGCCCAGACTCCGTTTCCATGGTGCAGAGACCTGCTTTGTGCCAGTTTTGTCTCCTCTCAGCTTGATGTCCCTGGCTTGGCCTACAACAACCAAGTCACACCAAATGCGGGTTTGTGCCCCTTTTTTTTTGCATCCTGCGTTCGAGGCAACCCCTGCAGGTAAAGGTGGTTCACCTACAGGGCTGTTGTCTTACCCCTTTAGAGAGAAATGTTGCATCTGCTGCTTTGACCTTTGAATAAAAAGTCAACAGCAAGTTTTTTTTACATGAGGTGTTTCGGGACAGGCCTGCTGGTCCTGCCCCTCCTCGCGCTCCCTCCCTCCCTCGGCGGTGATGTCACCGCCTCAGTGGAGCTCGAGCATCCTTACCGAGCGCACGGAGACAACAGAGCCATTTTGGAGCGCGGAGAAGCGGCCGAGCGTCCCAAACAAGCGAGCGGCCACCTTCCTACCTTCCTTCCTTCCTTCCTGGGCACCCTTTTCCCCCCAAGGCAGGGTTAGGGCAGAGGGGGGGGGTTTGGGGCTGGAAGCTGGACTGGCGGGCTGCCTCGGCGCTTCCCGTCCTCATGGAGAGGAGAGGCTGCTAGCAGGGGCCGCGCCAAGACCCGGAGGAGAGCAGCGGGGCTGGATAACAGAGCGACACGAACCACGGTCTCCACACGGGGGAGCGAGGCGTTGTCGGCACCGCGGAGGTGGGTGGCTGATTTATCTTTTTTTATTCACCCCCCCCCCCCCCCACTGTCTCGCCGCTGGGCTCGTGCAGTTTCAAT
Source organism: Gadopsis marmoratus (assembly GCA_036023855.1). NCBI lineage: Eukaryota > Metazoa > Chordata > Actinopteri > Centrarchiformes > Percichthyidae > Gadopsis > Gadopsis marmoratus. Next base: position 3,276 of record JAVQJF010125371.1, on the reverse strand, counting down.
GACACAGTCTGTGTTTGCCGACTGTTAAACCTCCCGGGGAGGGATGGATCACACTGGGCGCGGCCATTGGAGAGGCTGCCCGGTGTCGGAGAGACGACAGTGGACGGCGGATGACAATAAAGCCGCCCTGTTTACACAGCATTTGTGGTGGTGTTGTTGTTGTTTTTTTGTTGTTGTTGTTGCTCATGTGGTGTTTTGATGCCAGACGCCGTTTAGCTGCGCGAGCGGGGCGGCAGGAAGAAATGCCCCGTCATCGGGCGGAAGGTAAGACGCGCTAATCGAAGAGCCGCTACGGGCCCGACAGGAGCTCCGAGGAGGACAAAAAGAAGGAGCCGATTTTAGTCTCCCAGCCAGAGATGTAGGTACAGTGAACGATCAATTTGAGCCTAAGTCGATTCGCCTTTGTCGCCGGGAAACGGTGGCCGCCCAGCTGGGCTGCATCATCAGCTGGGTGGGAAGCTTGTGGACATGGGTGCTGATGGTGGGGGGTGGGGGGGATGCAGATTAAAATGTTTTGTGCTTTATGCAATGCTGTTCACACAAGGTGTGAATTTCATCTCCATCGCTTCATTTCAGATATGAAAACAATGTTGGGTCTCTGTATATTTATTGGCTCAGTCTGTTTTATTTGTCAAATCCCAATTTGTCCTCAGTTGTACCTTGCGGTTGCACCTTTTTTTTCTTCTAATAGGTGAAATACCGTTTCCCCATCCAAATGGTATCGCTGCACGCATCTCACACATTAATCTGCTTTAGGTGCGAGAGCTGTAGAGGACGTACCAGGAAGCAGGGTGACACAGCACATTTACAACGCTCAGTTATGATGGACAGACATCTGAGTCACCAACCATAGGAGCACACTCTGATACAAAATCCATCATTAGAACAACTCCTGGGCGTAAATCAAGTTAAAGGAAATGATACGTTCTCCTATTAATATGCTATGAATTGAGATTTTTTGTTTTTGCAGTGAGAGCTATTTGTACAGCGTTGCTCCCTGTCAAAGCTTATTGATGAAAACATTAAACGAGCGTAATTTGATTGCCAGGGATGATGAGTCATAGGTTGCACATGGGATGCACCCACGGTGATGCCACCACGCACCAAATCGCTGTGTGATTTTAATTATTCATGTTAAGACTTTTAGGGGACAGTATGTATGACGGGCTACGGAGTTCGTGAAGCCGAGCTGCCGAGCAGAGCCAGAGCCTGGATCTGTGGCTGGTTTCAGTGCCATTGTCATCTGGGGAAGTAGCCTGACATTTAGCTGCTGCTGCACTTCTTTTGTTACTGCTGGCTTTATTGTCCATCTCCCTGGGCTGTAGCTGACCATGCATGGTTCTTTTCATGCTACAGCCACACAGCCCTGCCCCTCCCTCTATTGTGCTGATCACGTCCAACCGTAAGGCGTAATATTTGGCCCGTGCCATTTTTAACAGAAGTGTAATAATTAGACCGCAGTTTTGCAACATAGCACGACACATACCTAAAAAAAGGTGGCATTAGTCTGTTGCGCTACCCATTTGCATATGACCCGATACTGATAAAACCATCAATCGTATTAATTAGGATTCACTCTCTGCTCCCTTCCACAGACCTGCAGGCCCTACACCTGGGCACTAAAGAAGGCACCCCAAGGTGCTAGGAAGGAAGCGCCATGGCAGGGGCCTCTGTGAAGGTGGCGGTGCGTGTCCGCCCCTTCAATTCAAGGGAGATCGGGAAAGAAAGCAAATGCATCATTCAGATGTCTGGAAACACCACCAGTAAGAGCTCTAGCAAGATCTGAAAATGCATGTACAGTGTGTGTGTGTGTGTGTGTGTTGATGTGACTTGTGCTTTTATTGTCATAAATTTAGAACTAAATATAGATTGCAGAAAGGATCTAAGACCCAGGCCTGGGCTTGAGCTGGGCCATCCTCTTTCAACCAGAAGGCATGGGCTCAGGCTTGACCTCTGACCTCCCCGTGCGAGTTACCAGGGGCAACCAGTGCAAATCTGCTGTGATCAAGCAAGGCCCATCCTAAGACGTGTATGTGATAATGTGATATGAGCAGGGCATTTATTTTGAATCGGCTATGATTTCAGAGGCAGGTTATTGAGATACTGTAGGAGATAATTTTATATAGAGAAAAAAACAAGCGTCAGTTAAGTCATAGTGTAGTTGAGCTTCTTCTTACTACAGGCTCGACCTTTTCAGTCACTAGTGAGTACAGTACAATATAGTGAGCAGGTGTCAAAATGAAATCACCTGCTCAGGAACTCTCTTGAAGATCATGCTGTAGGTGACATCATCTACATATTTGACCTGACATTTATTTGGGGCTTGCTATTTGTTCACGTGACCAGATTAAACCAAATCCTTATTCAACATTTTATAATCCGTCTTTCTATTCAATTGCGCCACCCATGCAAATATGCGATAAGCGCAACGATGGCCGATAGATTTGGAGGAAACAGAATGATTTTGTCCGTATAGAATTAGCCATATGAACCTTTGGGAGTGTCACTTATTATGTACTTGTATCTAGCTAGAGTAAACCTTCCCGCGAACCCTCCTGTGTTTGTGTTTGTGGGCATTTGTCAGAATAGCCCATTCCTTGGGTCATTCAGTGCACAGAGTGAGGGCTCTGCTCGAGAGGAGACTGGAAAGATACTCGATATGTGGTCTGCTTAGGAAGGTAAAGCCATTTGTCAATAATGGATGAGGCTTCCTGAAATATTTACCGTTTGGCCTAATTTAGCCACACACACCCCTTTCCTCATGATATGGGTGACTAGACAACAAGCTGGGTGGCTCCTACTTTACATATGTGATTTGTTGCATTTTGTGACTTAGTTCCCTGCTGGACTAAATACAAAAAAGAAATCTCAAAAGAAACTGTCCCTCCAGGATTTCACAGCATGATGGTGGCTTCATTTTGTTGACAGTCAGAGTGGTGTTATTTCCTTGGCACAGACCTCCTTCTGTCTCTACAGCGGTGGACAATGAGTATTTTGTGGTCAGTGTCTATTTTCAGCAGTGTAAACTTCAATCAGGGAATATATTTACAGTGGGGATACCACTGAAACGTCCTTGGAGAAGTCCCGTTTGATTTGATCTGTGAATCTGATTTATAATCCCACAAAGCCTGTTTGTTGTTTTTTAGTGGAACAAGTTATCAAATCAAATCAAATCAAATCAAATCAAATTTTATTTATATAGCGCTATATCATAACAAAGTTATCTCATAGCACTTGTTAATATAGAGCAAGTCCAAGCAAACTCTATATCTACAG